>JAAIXJ010001842.1:0-29513 GCA_013403705.1 Heliconius hermathena
CTAATTTTTAAATAAGCTAAAGTATCACAAAAGGAAATGACTCAATATCTAGTCTAGAGTCTATAACATTACGTGTTAAATGACGGTACTAAGGTAAATAGATCTTAAAATGTCTATATGGTAAATTTAAAAAAAAACAACTTCACACTGTATCCCGCACACAGCAGGTAGGCAGAGGGAACCTAGTGTTAAGACAGTCCATGCCTCACTTTTTGCCGGATTATATTAGATATTTTGCTTCACGCTGTATCAAGCACATAGCGGAGTAAGAAGAGGGAACCTGGGAACCTAGTTCGTGAAATTTAGTTTCCATTGCGACAGTCCCGTTTTCTCTTTCCGCCAAAGGTCCGGGAAACAATTTTATATTTTGTCACTCTGATAACGAGACAATGCGTGGATTTGAGTTCCGCAATTCAAGACGCAATGCCTCCAGAATTCAGCGAAAAGTGTGGAACCGAAATGTCTTAATGTGAACAGAGTTTCTGAACTCAAGGTTCCCAGGTTCGCTCTGCCTACAGTTCGTGAAACAGCTTGAAGCAAAAAAAGTTAAAAAGTCTAAGCAATTCTACAGTGTCAATAATATTTTATGTATAGTTTTGGAAATTATTAATGTTTTTAACCCTTTCACCCACGCCTATTATAATAGTATCTTTGTTCTATTGTTACCTTTATATTGTGTTTAGATAATAAATTAACTGACCTTGAGTTTTACAAATTGTTACTATTTAGGTAAATTGATGGTAACTATTTATGTAAGTTGGATACGGTGAATAAGTTATCAAGCAAGAGCGCGGGGTTTAGTTCCGCTACTCAACATGCAATGCCTCCAACGTCTTAATGGGAGTAGAGTGTCTTAACTCTAGGTTATTAATTTCCCTCTGCCTATCTTGCTATGTGGTGTATACAGCGTAAGCTAAAAATATAAAGTAAGAGCGAGTTGTAAGAGACAGAGCGAGAATTTTGAGAGCACAGTGTCGATTATATGGCGGCATATAACCAGCATGAGGACCTCCCGGACCGCGATATGGACGAGGCTAAGGAGCGTGAAGTCCTATCTTTGAAAATAGCTAAAAACTACCCAGAAATAATGAATTTCTTTCTCTCTCTAGGAATATATTTGTTGAGAATACACAATTTATCTTTTGCTAAGTAAGACCCAAAGCTCTGAGTTTTGAATTTCAAGACGTTCTTAAGCTATTGTGACACAGTTGGGAATTGAATCGGTTTTGATGTGAAACTTAAGGAAATTTCAAAGAGAAACAAAATATTTTATACTATGGAAGATAGTTTTTTTTTCGCTTCACGCTATAACCCGCACATTGAATGGTAGGCAGAAGGAACTTGTAAACCTATTGTTAAGAAACTCCATTCCCATTATTACACTTCCATTCCTCATCACATATTATAATTTCCGTTGAATTCTAAAAGCATTGGGTGTTGAGTTTGTTTTTCGCCACTCAGCCTGAGCCTTGGCACCAGAGCGATAAAATGAAAATATATTTATTTTTATTTTTCTCAAATTAGAATTGAACTCACAACCTGTTGCATCTACTTCGCACGCATCGACGCGACGGCTATCGGTTAGACTCCTACTTATGGAAGTGAATAATTTGGGCACTAGAGTGTGACTGGACTTGGATCCCCACTCGATAAATGAATTATTATTTATTAATATTCTCATTTCTTCGCTCTGGCACCAAAAACGGAGTGTCTTTACGCTAAGTTCTCTCTGCCTACCCCGCTAACGAGATACAGCGTGAACATAAATAGAATACTACACCCTATTAATAGGTCATCCCCTTATTAAACTTATATAATATATATTTAATAAAACTGTAACATTATTAAAAGTAATATTAAATTAAGAAAAATAATTAAGCTTCCATAGTGGTATGATTATACACATATAAATATGGATGCATAAATATCACAAATAGCACTTTTCTCTTTTAGTTAACTTTTTAAATGGGCAGCCTTAAAGACTTTTACGTATAACTACGACCTTCATATAAAACATTCTAATAAAAACTTAGGACATTCATAGCGCAGGGCCACACGCGTACGGTTGTATAAGTGACAAGTTGTGGATATTATATCCCCATATTTTATATTTACATTTTACCGCTCTAGTAACGAGGTGTTAAGTTCGACACCCAACCCGAAATGGCTCAAGAAATCTGTGGAAAATGGGGAACGGAAGTGTCCTAATGAGAACAAAGTACCTAATACAGCGTGAAACCAAAACAAAAATATTTAGTTACTAGTACTCACCTGCAACTTACCCTTAGATATTTCGAAAATTTCTCTCTTTCACAAATGGTTTTTTTTGAGTCTAGTAGTTTCATGAATTATTCAGTAATGGAAGTAATTTATATACAATATATAGCATGAAAGAATGCAAAGAAAATTAATTTTTATATGGTATATAGGGAATATAAAATTTCAATTAAGTTCTGAATTGCATCCACTTTACTCTTACAATAAGGTAGTAAAGTAGTTTCTACCAGAACTTCTAANAATATATATATATATATATATATATATATATATATAATTTTTGAGTGAAATATGAACATCAATTATTTTTATTAAATACAAAAATCTATTTACAGTTATGCAACAAAACAACATAATGTGTAATAATTCGAAAATTTTATATACAAAAATAAATATAACTCAGCAGAAAGTTTTTGATAATGCGGCATTGAAAATTTTTTAAACGTATTTATAATGTCAAACTCAAAACTTTATATAGAAACAAATGAATTCGTAAAAACTAGTAATCTCAATCCATTTCTTCGGTCGAGGACAAGTGCGGCGTTGAGTTCTGCCACTCAACACGCAATGCCTTCAGATTCGTCAGAACGTGGGGAACGGAGTGTCTTAACACTAGGTTCCCTCTGCCCTGCAGTGTGCGGGATACAGCGTGAAGCTGATTTTTTTTTATTTAGTAATCTCAATATTTTACCGATCCACATAATTTTATTTTGCTACACGTTTGAATATTGAAAGTACGTTTTAAAAAGAAAAACTCCTACCCTCTTCCAGCCAGAACCACCCATCCAATCTCAATCATACATGAAATCCGTTTCATTTGCAAAGCTTGCAAAGCGACAAGCTTTATCGCATTAGCGTAATTTATTAAGAAAATATAAAAAAACAATTAATTAAAACAAATTGAATCAGCTTCACGCTGTATCCCGCACACAGGAGGTAAGACGGAAGTAACTTAGTGTTAAGACACTCCGTTCTCCATTTTCCGCCGGATTAGGAGGCATTTTGTGATGAGTGGCGGAACTCAACACCGCGCTTTGCGTCGTCACTAAAACAAAGACATTAAAATATACATTTAAATAACTGTTTCATTTCCCCAGGTAGTGATCGAACCCAGAACCAAGTATGCCCCAGCACCACGACTGGCCTCTTACTTGACCGACCTACTTCCTTGAAGAATACAACTTGTAACTAAATAATTAAATATGTATTTGTATAAAATTAATTTAAAAGAAATCCTGCTGAGTTCTTGCGCCGTTTCTTCTCAGATCTGAGGCATTAACTTTAGTGACCTAGTGGTAAATTGCTTAACTTTCAAAAAATGAAGCATGTAACTACTTATTATGAATAAAAACTATTTGAATTTGACTTTGATTAACTAAATACGAGTAAATAACATTAGCTTGTAATAAAAAGTGTGATGTCAAACAATATCATTCGAGGCGGTCCATTTCCACAGACAATGGCGTCGTAGAAGAAAGCAAACAATGAGAAATATGATTGGTAGGAGGTATAAGATAGGCGCCCACGTCCTACGGTATCGAGTGTTGATATGGGATTTAGGTCATACGGGTTGTATTTCTCTGTAGGGTTTTTGGGTAATCCTTCCTTATGTTTGACAAGTGCTATGTGATAATTTGATAAACTTATAAGTATTTCCTCTTTAAAGTTGTAACTATAATGTAAACACGCAATGCCAATGTAAAAACATAAATAAAAATAAATAAATGAATTAAAGTTCACGCTGTATCTTCCACACAGCGGGGTAGGCAGAGGGAACCTAGTGTTAAGACACACCGTTCCCCACTTTTCACCGAATTCTAGAATGTCGGAAAGCGAAGAATTCAAATATACATTTAAATAAATATTTTATTACCTCCAGTGAGGATCGAATACATTATTGGTCGCATTTACAGTCACGCTTAGTGCCTCTACGTCATATGAAACTGGCCTCATATAAAAACATACTGTTTGAATTTGTAAAATATGTGTATTGTCGTATTTGATAGAAAAAGTACGCAGTTGGCAAGACTTTTACAGTGGATGTAGAAAATTCATTAGGACAAAAATATAAAAAAAAAATGATAGTATAAGACAAGTCTGATTTAACTTATTGAACAGTTATTGTTTATGAGTTAAAAAAATCTTATGTTAATAAGAATTTTAATATTTTTAACTCATTCTGGTAATTCCGTTTCAAAAATTTTAGTTTGAAAAATATGAACACGCGAAACTCTCAATTTGGTAGAGTCCTTGGAAATGTAATACAACAAGCAATTATTTATTTAATAAGCACATGAAGTTTATCTTCGATTATTGAATGTAATCGTCAAGGTGAAACAGCTTTGATTGTATATGTGACGGTCGTGGGTTCGATTCCAACTCGAAAGAGTGAGTCGTTTTAAATTTCCTTCCTACCTTATTATATGCGGGATACAGCGTGAAGCTAAAAATACATACTTTTAAATTTCATTTTTTATAATAAAATTTAATTTTTAATTATTATAACATAAAAGTACGAGACAAGTACGAGTATGTTTCATATTAATTAAAAATAATACAACAAAGTAAAATACCTTTCAATTTATTTCTTCTCCAACAATATCACATGATATTTTTTTTTTCAAAAACTTTTTAATATTGCTTGCAAAGAAATATAATATTTATTTTAAAATTCTGTAACATTTATTTTAAAAATATAATGTACATGGATAATGATAGAATTAGTTTTATATTATACACGTTTAAATTAATAAATATATTTTATACTGTGATAGAGATACCGCTATGTTTTTTAGCTGCTTCCCGCACATACCAGCGTAGGCAGAAGGAGCCTGAGGACCTAGTGTTAAGACACTTTGATCCCATTAAGTCTCTTTCTAATTATATTTATAATCGTAAGTAAATAGAATGTAGGAAGCGGAATGTGGTCTATCCAGCATGAATATACACACTATTCTTAATAAAACATAATATCAGAACTCTCCACATTTCTCCCCAATTTTNTATATATATATATATATAAAAATATTAAGCATCAAAAGTAACCTAAATTCGATAGAAAGTGGGAAACGGAGTGTCTCAACAAGAGTTCCTTCTGCCTTCTCTGCTGTGGCAGGATACAGCGTGTAGTTGATATTTAAGTAGCCCAAGCACAGTCGCACGATAAAATAGTCTCACAAACTCCAATAAGCAAGCAACTCCATTTAGCAATATTAACTACTGAAAATGTAAATAGGATAGCGGATAAGTGATTTGTTAAATTGATGATCTAAATAGCAGTAAATTCTTAATGGACCGCCATTGCGTTGCGTGGACCACAATGTACAGACAGACAGTAAAACCTCGGCTATAAAGTGAACTACTTGGTTAGGCGTTTTATTTGATCCGTTTTAAATTTGTTAAGGGATGCTTAGTTTAGTTTAATACAAATCTTACTTGTTGGTTTATAAATATAATGATGTTTAGATAGAGAATGTTGTGGCTCAGTGGAACAGCTTTTGACTACAAACGTGACGTGTTCAATTCCTTCACTCATTAAGAAGTGTCTTAACATTAGTTTCTCTCTGTCTACTATGCTATGATAAAGCGTGACGTTCAAAGAAAAAAAAACAATATTAAAGCCGTAAATAAGGTTTATTTAAAAAAAAAATCTTTTCAAAAGTAGGAATAAAATATATTTAATGATAAACAATGTCCTCTATATTAACAACTACATGAATATTACGAGTACATAAGCTATATGTTGAAGATTAAAAGTTAAAATCTGGTATAGTATAATATAACCTGTTAAAAATTATTCATACTAGAATATTAAAATTCGAGCTGCGTAGCGAAATTATGTTTTACATATATTATAGCACTAACTAAATTTATATTTTATTCTTCATACGTATTTTAACATATTTTCTTTATTCTAAAACACTTGCGTGGACTTTAGTATTGGATTAAAAATACAAAAAAAATGTTCATGCAATGCAATGCAATGACATTCAAGCAAATATTATTATATAATATACGATATCCGTTCCCTAAATGTGGAATGGAAGTGACTTAATGAGAACTCAGTGTCTTAACACTAAGTTCCCAGGTTCCCTCTGCCTATCCTACTATTTGATATGTAAGGGAACAGCGTGAAGCTAAAAAAACATATTATAATATATTTTATAAGAATATATTTTAATAATAGCTAATAGCATAAGGAGTCTACTCGTATGTCAAATGTTGACCCAAATAAGAGTAAACCTTAAAACTGTAAGTTTAGAAATTTAATAAAAAGTATCATAATACATAACTTACAAAAATTTAAAATTAACCTACATTGTGGTCTAATTTTTGAAAAATAAATCGTACATATAGTGTATCGTGGTGTTATTCTATAATATATATCATTAATTCCTTTTCGTGACAAGTTTTATAAAGTATAATGCTTAATCCAATCAGGAAAGGTTGGCACTTAGCCAATTATAAAATTAATTATGATTAGCAAAGCCAGAAATTTTAAAATTGGTTAAGATTAACAGTGCAATCAAAGGCAAGCGCCATTTTTTTTTGTTATTTAATGAAAGACTATTTTTATACAAAAAATACTCCTATATTAGAAAAAATTCGTCTCCTCCGACTGGTTAAGTGTGTATTTGATATTGATAATATGAGTATTTTTACTGTCCTGTTGAGACATAAAATAGAGAGATATCAGCTACACTATAAAAACTAAAAAAATGGCTCCTTAGTAAAAGTTGCTCAGTGTCAGGTCCGAGATGCTTAAATCAAAATTTTACGCAAGCAAAGAGGTGATATATAGATTGAAATTCTCTCATATCGGCTTCTTATTTCATTTAACATTTATTCACTAAACGCTTGAACATGAATTTCGATAACTTTAAAAATATTTAGCGCTAGGGACTTTGAAATGTGATAAAGTGTGATCGGGACGGTTTTTCGTTAATTATTTATACAAAGTAAAACCCTCTAGTAAATACATAATTTAATTAAAAATATACACTGCTTTAAGTTCGTAAACTAACTTTAAATAAAAAAAAATCAGCTTCACGCTGTATCCCGCACACAGCAGGGTAGACAAAGGGAACTAGTTTTAAGACACTCCGTTCCTCAACTTATTTTCAAATAAAAAACTAACTTATTTTCAATTAAATGAGCATAAAAGAATATTAGAGATAGCGAGAAAAAATTATAATAATCACATTTTATAGTCAATAATGTTTTATTGTACCTCAATAACGGTGTAATCTGTCCGTGATGCGTCACTCGGCGGTCTATTTGGCCTGCGTAGTCAGTTTTACGGCGCATAAACTCTAAGTCCCAATATAAGTGATCTCTACATAGTAATAACGTAAAAACTGAATCTACGAGAACAAATCGTAACCTTTCTTACGATTGGTAACTACGATATAGAGAGAATGTTTTCAATAAATATAATTCACAGTCTCAAATACGGTTATTTATTTATTAAGGTAGGTATTTGTAACTAATATTTACGATCAACAATAAAATGAGTTGATATTTTTGCTAGATTAAATGTAATGTCAGGTTCCACCACTAAATACGATATAGAGTCTCTTCCATCTTGTTAAGATATACGATAAAAGTACTAAAATGCGTATGCTAATAACAATGATATTTATAATTGAGTCGAAAAAAAATGCAATATATCTTTTTATCAGGCATTTGTTAAAATAAAATACATCTATAGGAACAGGTTACTGTTGTCCTTCACTGAAATGATGCTGGTACGCTTATAAGCCAATGCGAGGAACACCTAAATATACTAACTTGGCATATAAAACATAATAAACTCCATTGAAAACAAGGAAATGCTCGTGTAACAGTAAGCACAACATTTACAAAGTATTCACTTTTGTGGGAAGGAGATTAACGTAAGATTCGCGCGACGCTCGCATTTGCTTTGAACGCTATAAATGTGTGAATACATGTGACGAACCCTTGCTTTACATAATTCATAAATATTAACTAAAAAGCAGCTTCACGCTTCAGCCTTATTTCCCAAACAGCACGTGAAACAGAGTGAACCTAGTGCAAAGAAAGAAACTCTATTTACCATATAGTAGTAGAAATGCAGAGAATCTTGCATCAAGAACTCGGATCCTCTCTCCGTTCGAATTTGAGACAATGAGAGTTATTAAGACGTGAACAATTATTTTAGAATGTATATAAATAAATCTATATTATATTTTTTACTTTGGCTTAATCTATTATCATTTTTTCTGCTTCTTATGTTCAATAAGAGTAATGAGTGCATAATATTTGGATAATGTTGTTATTTGACATTTTTATATGTAAGAACATGTCATACTATGTGCCCCAGTCGTGGTGTGACTGTAAAACCGACTGGGTGTGGGTTCAATCCCCACTCGAGGAGATGAAATATTTACTTAAATTTATATTTCAATTTCTTCGCTCTGGTGTCGAGGTTAAGCGCGGCGTTGAGTTCTGTCACTCAACACGCAATGCCTCCAGAATCCGGCAGAAAGTGGAGAACGGAGTGTCTTAACACTAGGTTCCCTCCGCCTACCCTGCAGTGTGCGGGATACAGCGTGAAGCTGAAAAAAAAAACGTATTCGAGCAGCAAACGCCAGAAACCAACATTGAATTTTGCTACTCAAAAGTGGGTAGCGAAGTGCCTCTTGTCCTCTATCCTCTGCCTACCGCGCTTTACTCAGAATACAGCGGGAAACTAAAAATATATTGCTTTCGTTCAGAACAGTATCAGAGATTTTGTGAGTTTCCATAGAGCTTTTGCAAAAGCACTTACGCTTTGCTTTCATTCAAGTCGACGAGTTAAGGCGATAACGTTTCACGATACATTCTACAGGTTTGGTTTATTCAGATTACTGCAGAATCCCTCTGGAGAGAGATTTAAATACCCTTAGATGAGAAAAAAGTTAGTACTAATACTTGTTTTATTTAATAGTATCAAAGTTTTAACACAAAAATGCATTTAATCTGATCTAAGATTAAAAGTATATTATAAAGTATTATAAAATCCATTAAAAATAAATCAGCAAATTTATAAATAAATCAGCTTCACGCTGTATCCCACACACAGAAGGGTTGGCAGAGGGCAGAACCTAGTGTTAAGACACTCCGTTCCCCACTTTAGAGCGAAGAAATGGAAATATAAATTTAAGTAAATATTTCATCTCCTCGAGTGGGGATCGAACCCACAACCAGTCGGTTTTACAGTTTGTGCCACTACGCCACGACTGGCCTCTTACATTATTAATAAGATTGCTAATAAATGAGTATAATAAGTGAGTAATAGAGATAAATAAATAAGTGAAGGTCTCTATTACCTTCTTTATTCATTACAAAACATTTCAATAAAAGGTTTTTAAATTTAGTTTTTAATTGAAAAAAGCACCAGGAAGGCAGAAGAAAACTTGTGCTAAGACACTCCGTTCTCCATTTTCCGCCCAATTTATAAGACATTGCGTAATGAATTGGTGTACTTAACACTCCATCAAAGAAGGCAAATTTTTCTCCATTCGGGGAATGACTATTTTTATCCCGAGAATGATGGGGAACGAACCCGCTAACATCGCTCTTACAGTCAAATCCTATTGCACCACTTTTGATAATAACATTTCGGTAGGATATTTATTTAAATATATTGTCCAAATATAATTGATTAATTACAGTTAATATCGCCAAATATAATGGTCCTCGTTAAACATAATTTGATATAAACTGCAATTATACCTTCCAATTCCTATGATAGAAATTAAATTTTGTACTGGGCCTTTAAACACGTTTACGGAAAATGATATTTTGCTTTCTATTTACATCAGGCGCTTACCAACTATTTAATCTTTTAAAAGAAAATTAAATCATCTTCAAGCTGTTCTCCGCAGACACTCCGTTTATTTATTTCATCTATTGATACTCAACATATTATATAAGGATATTATATTATTATTATTTTTGTGTTTTTTATTACGATTCGCCTCAATTAAAATAATAAAAAAATATTATAAAATATTATTAAAATAATAAAAAAATCTCTGTAAAAATCTTACATTAACGTAGTCATTTTGATTTATATCATAATTTTCAAACTAAATTTTGGGTATAAAACTTTACGAATTCTCCAATGACTAACGTAATCCAGTTTAATCGTACTATCTAAAATTTATGGGCAAATTTTGCAAAATTTGATAAATTGATTAGTAATATTTTACTAATACAGTAGAATCGGTTATCAATAAAATCTGAATAAAAAAAATTAATGGTTTCTGTATATAAACAGAACTATTAATTATATGGATGGACCGGTTATGGATGCGATTCCGATTCGAGGGAATGAAACATACGAGTATAATTCATTTTCTCGCCCTGTTGTCGAGTTATAGCACGGCGTTGAGTTTCGCCCTCAGCACGCAATGCACGGAGTGTCTCAACACTAAGCTCCCTCTGCCTACCCTGCTATATGCGGTATATAGTGTGACCTGAAAAAAAAATATTAAAAGGCACACGTTTCTTTTTCTCAAATACTGTAAGAAATCAAATACATTGTACTTAAAAGCCATATACGTTAATGGATTGTATCCAGACAAATACGATACAAACCAATGAACTCTTAACATTCTATCTTGTTAATGCATTTTATAATGATTACTAGTAGATAGAAGCCGACGTAGTGTGGCGGTACAGTGTCTGACTGTATACAACGGTTGTAGGTTCGAATCTAACTAACTCACTTTAATAAAAAAAAATCTACTCCGTTTTTATTTTAATATCATGTAAGTAATTATATATACACTTAAAATAACAAACAACACAGTTATCGTGATATTACAGGCAGATACTTCGATTTATTTATATGTATACATATAAAATTTAGCCCAGAGGCAAAAAGGTGTGATTGTATCGCGACGGTTGTGGTTCGATCCCCACTTGAGGGCATGAATTATTATTTATTAACTATATTAAGTTATACCTAAACTGTACGACTCGACATATAAGTATGCTGGATAATTTATAATAATAAATTATCATATTATATAATAGAAAAAAACATTATTTTCGTTATTCTCAATTTATAATACATTGATAAAGACAGTGTTATTCTATTATGGAGTTGCTGATAAAATTTTATGTGAATTATTTAGGCCAGTCGTGGCGCACGGGCACAATCGTGCAGCTGTAAACGCTACCAGTTGTGGCTTCGATTCTCACTCGAGGAAATTGAATATTTTGTAATTTTCATTTCTTCGCTCTGGTGACGAGGCAAAGGGCGGTGTTGATTTCGACGGAAAATAGTGTAACTGATTCCCCGAACACCTTAAAAATATTATTTAATGAATAATGCTTTGGCTCATGATACGTCTAGTAGTTAGAACCTTTTGTCGTTGTGAACGTGAATAACCTAAAATCTGTTAGAGATTCAGAGGTAACATTGTTAAGAAAGTTATATTTGCAACACGTGAATTTTATATAATGCCATCAGAAGTTTATCTAAATAACTGAAACGACTTTGTCATAACTCGAAGCTCTTCCAAAGAAAAGGCGAGATTGCATCCTATCTTCCTCTCCACTATAACTTCGTGTTAGTTATAATAAAAGGATGAAGGCGCAAGAGCACCTCCCTGCTCCGTAAATTCCTACCAGACCGTGGCTGCAACAGTCTTTGCTGAACACTCCGGAGCGTTTGTATGTGATCTTTCCGAAAATACTTGTTACGTTTGTTTATATTAGGATTGTATTAGAACGGTGATTCGTGATGTTGATTGATTTGTGAGATCAATGTAAGTCGTTCGATCAAACGCGTTACTGCAAGGCGGCCGACATGTTAAAAAGTCGCACGGCACACACCCCAAAGTCGTGTTTCAAGTATTTCTACGTTCGAACAAGGCATTAGAACTATACGCGGACTACTACATACACCAGAGTTCCAGGACATAAAATAGCACCACACACCCGTATGAAACGGGCGGACACTACTACATACACCGGAGCTGGGACATAAAATAGCATCACACACTTACTAATCATATACCAAGTCGTAGAACAACAGTAAACACATTTATGTGGACCTACAATTAAGTAGGAGCTACACATATTGTGGATAAAATGGACTTTGACCAAAAATACAATATTGAATGTTGCTTGACGTCGCGGAGGTTGACGTGATGGGCTTATGGAAACTGTTATAGCGACGAAACTTAGTTTGCCATGACTGACGCCGTCTCACGGTACGTAAGCTATGGTTATATGGTGTTGGTCGTTGACATACTATATACCACTGTTTTTTCAGATACAGTGGGGTAAATTAGTTAATGGGAACAAAAGGTCCCTCTGCCTACCCAGCTGCTACATATTACAGCGTGAAGCTACAATACAAACGCGAGTCGGGCTCGCCCGCCAAGGATTCCATACAAAATTTGAGGTCACGTGTTTTTTTCTGAAATTCAAGCTTAGCTAATCCAGAGCCCTTACATCTGATACCTCACTTGAACTAGCAGCTTTAATACCAAATTTTGCCCACCTTTTTAAGTCTATTATTATTAAGAATTTAACCACAAATGTAGTTTCTATTTTTTCTTGAACTAGTACTAGTACCTGTAGATGCTAGCTGCCAAAATTCATCATTTTAAGTCAACGCATTTTTTGCGGTATAAACGGTTTCATTTTTCAGGAAATCATGAGACCGTAGATCTGAATAGGTTTGAATTTCAACTTGTCGTCAATCTTATAAGGGTGGGTTCCTTTTTTCCTTAAAAGGTACCGAACCCTAAAAATGGAAAAAAATATGATCAATCCAAGAATTGATATTAATAACAATTGTTAATAAACATTAATCACTTATGTGGAACTCAAGTATAAAAGTCGTTTCATATGAAATTTATTTGCGTCACATTATATTGGTCCTCTCATCATAGAGTAGAAATAAAGAGGTTCTTTTTTTTAACAGTTTTAAAGTGTTAATCCACACTTAGGAAAGAAAAATACTTATTTAGAAAACGTATAAAAATTTGAACGTAGCGGGACTCGAACCCGCGCCTCTTGGTAATTATAAATAAATATTTTTCTTTCCTAAGTATGAATTAACACTTAAAAACTGTTAAAAATATTTAATAAATAGTATTATATCTCTCTTGCCAGACGATAATTCTTAGTAATTATCTTTGGGTAGCGGAAATTTGTAAAAATCTCCCTACAGAGATACTAACAACATAAATAAGTTGTAACAAGCGTATAATAGTTTAGACGTAGCTTAATGAGAACGTATGGCTTAGTGGCGCCTGGTCGGTTTCCAGGAGGCGCGGGTTCGAGTCCCGCTACGTTCAAATTTTTATACGTTTTCTAAAAAAGAAATTCGTTACAGTAACAAAGAATACGGTATGAGAATGTGGCATTTATATGTTTTTATAGTATTTGAATATTTTTCTTTTTATATTTTACTAGCGACCCGCTCGCGGCTTCGCCCGCTTAAACCACAGAATTATTTAATTAACACACTGAATTATGTTATGTTATTTCATTTTTAATTATTTACAAATTTAATCAACTCTCATACAGTAAGTATTATGAAGATCAGTCAAATAAGAAACAAACAAACATTAAAACATGTATATTTTTGTATTTAGAAATACTTTTATAAAACAATCAAAGAACATAATAATCGAAAGTTATATTTTATTTTTTATATTATTGAACATAGTATCTCTACGAAACTTGTTAATCTGTGTACCTTCTACGACCTATGACTCGAAGATACAGTTGTTTACAAACAAACTCGTTATATATGAATATAATTGTGCAGATATATTTTTTTTCTGTTTATTTGCAAAGACCTCGCTATACCCTTTGTTTAAATAGGACAAGCGAACAAAATGCTTCAAATCCCATTGGTCGCCATATTTATTTTGGTAAGTACGTTGGTATTACAAAAAGTGGTTTAATTGATTTTTTTATGTGTATTTTTTTTTAATCGATTAGATAGATATTGGTGCTGCAGGCCAGTCTGAATAGTCAGGTCTTCGAGTTTCATTCACAGGGTTTTTTGTTATTATAAAAACCTTTGTTGGGCCTCAGTGCGACGTTGAGTTTTGTCATCTATTACTATATCTCCGAAGGTGTTTTTTTTTTAAGGAAAAGACAAGGCAAACGAGCGTTCGGGTCACCTGATGGTAAGCGATAGCAAAGGAGCTACAGGTGCATTGCCTGCCTGTAAGGTGGGTTGGGCGCCGGAGCCCGGCATTACCTGATGCGAAACGCAGTGGCATAAAGCCACTACTTAACGCCGGTTTTAAATGCCGGGGGTGGTAATGATCCGGTCGAGTCTGCCCATGCGTGTTGCCATTGCTGGCGACGTGACTCTACCACACGTACTTTAGTCGCCTCTTACGACACCACCAGTACCAGGATGATCCTATTCTAGGCCGGTATCACACGGACAACGGACGGTGTCTGTAGAAAGAGCTTTTTCAAAGTCTCAAAGTGCGGTTGGTAATTGGCGTTACCCGGTATAAAAAAATAATATATTAAAAATATTACCAAATAAAGAAGAAATACAAAAAAATAATTGAAACTCACTTAATTCCCATTATCCACGTTTCCGAATTTGATACTGACTGAACCTATTTGAATAAAAATATAAAATATTAAGTCTTTATCATTTTGTTAATTAAAATTTTAAGCTCAAGATAATTTTAAAGTAAAATAACTTTAATTAAATTTATTTTTAAATTTTTTAATATTTTCCAGGTGGTGATTGCAAATGATTTTTTATCAGAACGGTATAGAGGGGCAACTTTGGTAAGTAGATGACATTTATATAAATAATATTACCTTATATATTATTTTATATATATTTCTAGCGCTGGTTCTTCTCAGGTGTTACCTTAATGAACGGAGTAGTAAATTATTCGATGTTAAAAAAATGGAGCAAGTAACTTTTTAACAAATTACATAAGTACTTAACAAGTAAAAATTTTCAACAAATTACATAAGTAAATGCAACCTAATAGCATGACTCCGTTCCCCACTTTCCGCCTTATTTTCGAAACATTGCGTGTTGAATGGCGGAGTTGAACGCCACGCTTTGTCTATCAATTCGAGGAACATTTCTGGGTCCGAACCCAGAACTGTCACGGATACAGTCAGACGTGGAAATTTTACAATGATCATATACGAAGTCAAATGATGGTATGGAATCAAATCTGACTCGTCTTTAAAATATAGGAATTTATCAAATAAAATTCTACAACGGATCGATTATAATTTATATTTGCTTTCAAAAGATGCAGATACTAAATAATAAATGAAAAAAAATGTTCATATAATTATACTTATACAGTATACCTATACATGCTTATTTACGTCCATAAAATCTGCAGTGTGTTAACATTGTTGTAGATTTGTTTTGTTATCAATATACAATAAACTGGAAATTAATTAAAAAAAAAAAATAATCACGCTGTATCCTTCACACAGCTGGGTAGGCAGAGGGAACCTAGTGTTAAGACACTCCATTCCCCACTTTCCGCCGAAATCTGAAAGCATTAAGTGTTGAGTGGCGTCGACGTCAACGCCGCGCTTTACCTCGATGAGAGCGAACAAATGAAAATATAAATTTAAATAAATATTTCATGTCCTCGGGTGGGAATCACACCCACAACCAATCGATTTTGCAGTCACACTTTGTGCCTCTGCGCCACGACTTTCCGCCAAATGCGGGATAACTAAAAAAAAAAAAAAAAGTTTTATAAAAAAATCAGCTTAAATACAAGTGTCAATTTAGTTTCATACAATTTAGTACAATTTAGTTGTCTTATATGGTTGTCAGTAATATCACAGTGGGTGCAGAATCAAATTCCATTTCACTGAAAACAATGAAAATATTTATCTTCTTATAATCCAGTCGAACGGACAATTTGAGATTAAATTACGTGTATAGTTTATAATATTTGTTGTAAATGTTCACAGAAACCCATTTCAGCATGTTGCGATATCCCAGAAATGGGAGACGTCAAACCACTGGCTGAGTGTTCTAACCCACGACAACCTGGCCCCGTAAGTATAAAGATATAAATAAAAAAATCTGCTTCACGCTGGCGTACAACAGGGTAGGCAGAGGGAACATAGTGATAAGACACTCCGTGCCCCATTTTTCGCCACTTTTTCGAGGCATTGCGTGTTAAGTGGTGGAACTCAACTCCGGGTCTTTGCTTTCGTGCCAGAGTGAAGAAAAAAAATATTAAGAAATAATAATTCATTCCTTCGAATGGGGTCGAACCCACAACAATCGCGATTCCATCCATATCAAATCCTTGTGCCTCTATGCCACGACGGCCTCGAGGCGCGGTATCTCTAAGTATATTATTTATAAAAATACTATAGAAATTTGACAATCTAACAATAAAATATTTTATTTGAATTATTTTTCCAAATATTTTTTTGTAAGAAAAAAGCCCCTGTAATAAGAAAATGTGAATAAATATTAATATAGATTTATTATTTACTTTTTCCAATATACAGGGTGTAAGTGTCAGCACCACTTTAAATGAAACCACAAATTTAACTACTCTATAAAAGACTAATACAATTAAAAAAAATTATTCCCAAACATGAAATAGTGATTTTTTTCAAACAAAATAAATAATAAAATTATTGTTGTAATATAAAACGTCAAAAAATTTGTCAAGAACGACACACGCACGCACGCACACATAAACCTAATAAAGGGAAACCGCCGCATAAGCCTCATTCCGAAATCGAGTCGTAGGTATTGGCGGGAAAGTTCAAAGTTGATTAACCTTTAGTAGTATTTTTGTAGTAGTATGTATTTACGTTATTGGTATCTAAGCGTAACTGCGTCACACGAAATACAGGTATGGATAAACATCGTGAAATGGAAAAAGAATCCTACGTCTAAACGTTGAGATATCTTGATTAATTTCTTTAGGTATAGGCTTAAAATATTTTACCCTATATGCTGTTCTCGTAAAATAAGCGCTGACACTTCCACCCTGTATATTTTATATTAATTGTTTACTTATAATATTTTCTTAATTTAGTAATTTACCTTTTACTATGTATAATATAATATAATATAATGTACATAATTTTACATCACATAGTCAAACAAAATTAAATGTACATAATTTTACATCACATAGTCAAACAAAATTAAATGACTAGGAAATTTCGTTAGCTTAACTATTCTTGAACTTGAGTCACTGGACTCTCGTAGCCGTAAACATAAACCGCTACAGCTACCCATAAAACTAAACCCTTTACTTTATAAAATTCAATAAATTTGACGAAACTTTTAAAATTCCCTTTAAGACAGATTAAGATTTAATAGTTCAAAAATTTAATATTTGGCTATTAAGTAATAGCTCTAACTGTAACCAGCGTGACTGTTGGTTGGATTGCCATTAAGTAGAATAATTAAATATTCACAAATCTGCTTAAATAAAGTATCAGCTTCACGCTGTATCCCGCACACAGGGTACAGGTAGCAGGATAGGCAGAAGGAACTTAGTGTTAAGACACGTTTTCCACTTTCCGCCAAATTCTGAAGACATTGCATGTTGAGTGGCGGAACTCATCGCCGCGCTTTGCCTTGACACTAGACCGAAGAAATTATAATATAACTGTAAATAAATATTTAATTCCCTCGAGTGGGTTTGAACCCTCAACCAGCCGCACTTACAGTCACATTTTGTGCCTCTGCACACAACTGGCCTCTAATTTTAACAACGATTCTAAATAAAAAAAATCTACCTATAGCATATTTTAAATATTTTTTTACTAGGTACCAATCTCTGTATCAACAATAAATCGTCATTCAATTGCATCCACTCATTACAATATAGGAACTACGCCACCAATATATACATTGTTAGAATAATATAAACATTCTGTACGCCCTTCACGGTGAAGTGACGGTCTGCTTAACAGTTGTATGTTGTACACGATGAATGTCGATTCCAATCCGTCACAGGGGAAAGTTTATAATTAAGAAATAAATTAGTAAAAATCAAAAGTAGAGAACAAAGTTATCTATTTAAATGGAGTCAAAAGTATAATATAAGTCCGTATTAAATATTTTTGACATATGTTTATACAGTTAACTTTTCAGTTTAAATCTTTATCCTCGCCATAATAAATGTAGTAATATTAATAATTATTTTCATATTATAATCAATGTAGTAATACGAGGCAAAGCGCGGCGCTAAGTTCCGCCACTCAACACGCAATGCCTCCAGAACTCTGCGGAAAGTGGGGAACAGAGTGTGTTAACACTGGGTTCCCTCTGCCTATCCTGCTGTGTGCGGGAGACAGCGTGAGCCTGATTTGATTTTATTTTTTATAATCAATCAGATCCCTAAAAAGCAATTAAGATTATACTAAGAAAAACGTGATATGGTTCGCTTATAATTTCAGTGCAACGACGTCCAATGCGTATTTGAAAAGTCAGGTTTTCTCATTGACAAGCAAACACTAAACAAAGAGGCGTACAGAGCGCATTTGAGGCAGTGGGTAGAGGGACATAAGGGATGGGAGGACGCTGTAGAGAAGGCTATTAAGGACTGTGTGGACAGAGACCTGAGGCAGTATCTAGATAGCCCTTGTAAGGCCTACGACGTTTTTACCTGTACTGGCATCGCTATGCTTAAGGTAAGAGAATAGTATAAATGTATGAAGAATGTTTAAAATTAAAAACAGAATTAAATTATATACATTGTTTGTATGTTTCAGAAATGTCCAAAAGACGCGTGGAATTGTTGAGGAACGTATAATAATAACATATTAATGCATATCCGGTGCTATATCAATATAGAAAAAAGTTAACAAATAAAAGCAAAATCATAATTTATAAGAAGCTAATTATTTCAAGAATTTGAAGAAATTATCTGTAAAGAAATTTTACAACAACAAGAAAATCTATGAATTGTCACCTGCAGTACACATTTCATAACCAAATTATATGTAAACAATAAATCTAGTCGTAAATCATTGTATAAAATTAAATAATATACATTAAAAATTAACTTTAAATTAACTTTTTAAACAAGTTTCCACAGATTAATTACACGTAAATCAAAAAACAAAAAGAGGAAATATACAAAACACTAAAGAAAAAAAGCTACTACTAAAAATATCGTCGCCTACCCAAGTCATAGAATTTTTTTATTTATGCTATACTGACTGCTGACCAAGCGAAAGGGCAATGACACGACCGATTTGCCGGGCAGTCGGGTCGCTTTCTGGGCCGGCGTACCAGAGAGCGAGCGGGGCTGTCAAGGTGTAGGTGTGTTATTGTCCTCTCGATTGGTTAGTGCAGCGGTTGAATACAAGGCGATCAACCCGAGACTGCTTTGGGTTCGCTTCAAGCTGGGGTTAACAAGAGTATTCTTGTTAGTGGCGTATGCGCCAGTATCCTCAGCTCTATTAAGCGAACTCGAGGAGTTTTGGGAGAGTGTCAGGGATGTTCTAGGTAGCGTTAGAGGGAATGAAAAATTAATAATATGTGGCGATTTGAACGGATGGGTCGGAACTGCGCGAAGCGGTTACGAGGGAGTGTTAGGTCAGTATGGTGACAAGAGAATAAATGAGGCTGGAAAGCTTATATTGGAAATTTGCAAGGAAAGGAATTTGTTTGTGGCAAACACTATGTTTGACCACAAACAAATTCACATGTATACATGGGAGCGAACGGAAGGGAAAAGTATGATTGATTTATTCCTAGTGGATCAGCGTATTCGAAGCCAAGTCATGGACACACGAGTGTTTAGGGGTTCTGATCTGGGAACAGACCACTATCTAGTCGTTGCTAGAATAAGGGGTCTGTTCGCGGGTTGGCGCAGCTACACGAGGTGTCCAGACTTGGAGTCGAATTACCGCATAAGAAGCTGGAAGCTTCAAGATCCACCGACTAGAAAGGAATATCAAGAAAGAGTTTCCAAAAAGCTAGACAGCAGTGAATCTGGAAATGGAAATATTGAAGTATGCTGGCAGAACCTTAGGGATTGTATGAAGGAAGCAGCGATAGAGGTATGTGGTAAAGGTAAAAGGGGCTTTAGCAAAAAGCGTGATGAATGGTGGGATGATGAAGTGCAAGATGCAGTAGAAAGAAAGAAGAAGGCATGGCAGGATTATAAAGCCTCTGGTAAAGATAAAAGTATGAGAGAGATAAAAAAGAAAGAGTATAAGCTGCAAAAGCACCAGACGAAAGTACTGATCAAGATGAAGCGTGAAAAGGCAGAGAATGAAAGAGATGAAAGGTTAACGAACAACTTCAAGGAAAATACGAAGCTTTTCTGGAGAGAAGTTAGTGTTTCTCGAGGTTGCTCGTTAGCCTGTAGAATGAAAGGGGTGCTTTCGAAGGACGGTGAAATTCTAACAGAACAACCACACGTTTTGCAGCGATGGGCGGAATTTTACAAGGAGATGTATGAATGTGATGACGCCTCAGTCTCAAGTAGCAGCGAAACGCTGAGTCTTGATGTAGCTGATGGCGAAATCAGTGTAAAAGAAGTTGAGAGTGCAATACGAAGTTTGAAATGTGGTAAGTCAGCGGGAGCAGATGGAGTTACTGCCGAGATGATCAAATATGGTGGGCCACGCGTCTTGGACTTGTTCTGGTTTTTGTGCAATTTATGCTGGAAATCAGGGGAGGTCCCAGACGATTGGCGAGGTGCAGTCATCGTGCCTTTGTATAAAGGCAAAGGTTCACAGATAGACTGCGCAAGCCATAGGGCTATCAGTTTGATTAGCTTAGGTAGTAAAGTTTATGCTAAAGTTTTAGCGAGAAGAATGCAAGAGAGATCTGAAAGGCTGTTGTGGGAGGCCCAAGGAGGCTTTAGACCTGGAAGAGGGTGTATGGATCAGATCTTTTCCCTCCGCATGATCACGGAAAAATTTTTGGCCGTTAACCAAAAAGTTTTCTGTGCTTTTGTGGACTTGGAAAAGGCGTTTGACAGAGTTGTAAGAGCGAAATTATGGGAGATACTACCCCGGTACAATGTGAGCGGACCCTTGCTGCAGGCTGTAAAGTCTCTTTACAGAGATCACTCAGCCTGCGTGCGAGTAGGAGCTGGCATGTCGCCCTGGTTTGACATCCGATCGGGTGTTAAACAAGGTTGCGCCATGTCAGCTTGGTTGTTCAATTTGTATTTGGATAGCTGTCTCCAAGGAGTGAAACAAAGTGATATGGGAGTGAAAGTAGGTGACCTGAATGTGAATTGCCTGCTGTACGCAGATGATGCAGTGCTTATTGCATCATCAGAATGCGAGTTGCAGGCATTGGTCACCACTCTGAAAGAAGGGTGTGAATATAATGGTCTAAGCCTCAATGTGAATAAGACAAAGGTTCTGATTTTTGAAAGAGATGAAGAAAGGACGGAATGCAAGATCAGTGTAAATGGTAAGATATTAGAACAAGTGAATGAAGTGGTATACTTGGGAAGTATGTTCAGTAGAGATGGAAGATACGAGATGGATGTGGAAAGGCGTATTGCTGCCGGTAACAGGGTTAACGGAGCCTTAGCTGCATTGATGAGACGGCGAAACGTCAGCACAGCTGCGCGTTTGGCCGTACACAATGCAGTTTTGGTACCGACTCTGTTATACGGCAGCGAAACGTGGGTATTACAGAAGAAGAATGAAAGAAAGATGAATGCTGTGGAGATGCGATCTCTTCGTAGGATATGCGGAGTCAGCTTAGCTGATCGAATCCGCAATGAAGAGGTACACAGAATGGCAGGTACTAGCGAGGATGTCACGGTGAGAATGAAGAAGAACGTGCTCAGCTGGTTTGGGCACGTCGAACGAATGAGTGATGAAAGAATGGCAAAAAAGATTTATGATGGAAAAGTGAGCGGTAAGAGAGGTAGGGGGAGACCTCGGTTGACCTTCGAAAACACAGTATCAAAGATACTGGAGGAAGGTCACGTAAAAAGCATGAGGACCCCCCGAAGGGCATGTATGAAGAGGTTGATGACAGTGGACGAGGCGAAAGAGGTATGTAGAGACCGTAGCGTTTGGCGCTCCGTTCTCTCTGACTACCCCGCAAGGGATAAAGCGTGAAGCTAAGTTAAGTTAAGTTAAGTTAAGTATGCTATACTATAGCTATGTAATTTTTTTTTTCATTTTTAATATACCCTAAATGCTTACATCCTTGAGCCACCAAGTATCCATTGTTGGCTCGGGCAATCTATCAAACAAACAAGAAGTAATCAATCAATCATACACGCAAAAAAGTTATGCGTAAATATTATATACCGATATAAAATAATATCTTAATACATTGCATAATTATTATAGTAAAAAAAATCAAATCATCTTCACGCTGTATCCCGCACACAGCAGAGTAGGCAGAGGGAGGAACCTACTGTTAGGACACTCCGTTCCCCACTTTCCGCCGAGTTCTGGAAGCATTGCGTGTTGAGTGGCGGAACTCAGCACCGCGCTTTGCCTCGACACAAGAGCGAAGAAATGAATGGCCTCGATTATAGTAATTTTCTGCTAAATATTATACTAAACTTTTTTAAGATAATATACACAGTTTTAAACGTATTAAAGTTTCCTAAATAAATGTTATTTCTTTCTTAAATGTGTTATAACACAAAAGTGTAAAAATATATATTCAAAGCATATTAGAAATCATAGTACGATCAATCTCATGTGGTATCTGTATTTAATACTATAAAGCCGAAAAGTTTGTTTGGTTCAACGCGTCAATCTCAGGAATTACTGGTTCGAATTGAAAAAATATTTTGGTTTTGGATAGTCTATTCATTGAGGAAAGCTATACGCTATATTAGATTACGTAGATCTATTTGTTGTAACTTACTTATTTCCATTAAACCATGCAGACACAGCTGCAGGTAAGAGCTAGGTAAGAATAAAATTAAGAAAACATATGTGATATGAGTTGACGCCGTCGTGGCCCCGTGCCACAAGGTTGTGACTGTAAACGTGACGATTGTCGATTCATTTTCCATTAGGGGAATTAAATTTTTAATATATTATATTAATTTCCTCGCTCTAGTAACAAGACAAAGCGCGGTGTTAAATTTCACCACACAACACGCCATGCCTCGAGAATTATGCAGAAAGTGGGGAACGGAAGCGCCTTAATTGGAACAAAGTGTTTTAACACTACTCAGTTTCCTTCTGCCTACCCTACTATAAGTGCGGGATACAGCGTGAAGCGAAAAAAAAATGAAATATATTTATGAAAGTTATAAGTATAAGTAAAATAATATTTTAACATCAATAGTTAAATGTACTTATAGTCAGTCAAGGAGTCAATCAGTCCAAGACCCTGAACCACCAGCCATGACGCCTTGAGGACATCCGACGCTCATTACATGCTTATTACACAGTGTTAACATTAAAATGCAATTGTTCATTTTATTCAGAATATTTACGTATAATTTAGTAATATCAATAATTTTGGACATAAATTATGTAGCTTACCACCACCAAGAACTACTACCACTACTCACCAAGAATTCCGTACCAATTATAAGTATTGTATGAATAGAACTACAATTACAAACCACTCACACCGTATCCCGCATATAGCAGAGTATGCAGAGGGAACGAAGTATTAAGACACTCCATTTTCCACTTTCAGCTGATTCTTTCAAGGCATTGCGTGTTGAGTGGCAGAACTCAACGCTGGGCTTTTTGCCTTGGTGCCAGAGCAAAAAAATGAAATATTTCATTTCCTCAAATGGGAATTGAACCCACAACCTGTCGTATTTACAGTCACGGTGCCCCTGCACCACGACTGACCTCAAATTTACCAAAAAATATACCTACAATTTTTTTTTTACCTAACCACGTAAGCACCACTTATTCACACCTGTACAATAAAGTTAGCACGATTTTAAACGTATAACCATTACGTGTAATACATTGCATCATTAGCAGTAGATAATAAGGGCAATCGGAAGTGAGAAATGTATATAATTAACCGAAAATAATTGGATACATTTTGTGCTGGTCTTTTATGTTTGTATTGCAGATAGGTGTATAGGTTTTATGATTTTCTCTATTTTATAAATGTCTGAAGTGCCTGACTGTACACGTGATGATAGTGGGTTCGATCCCCACTCGGTAAAATCTGTATATAATGTAAAAATATTTTATTTTCTTACAAAACAAGCAAATTTCAGAATGTATTGCCTTAACACTAGATTCCTAGACCATAATGGTCTCAAGAAATTATCATTATCTCAAAAAATAAATTATGATAAATATCGTATTGAGAGATAGCGGTTTTCAAAATGTAATTGTTAATATATTCTATAAAAATACTTTATTAGTCTTATAACGCAACGTAAAGAGCCGTCACCCACCACACAATATATTTAAAATACGCGGAAAGGTAAAAGTCTACAAACCTCACTCGACAGAGTTAATTATCTTTATTTTTCCACTCTGACAAAAACGGAATTTTGACACTATGTGGAGAACAAACTTTCTCTTTCTTTCTCTCTATCTAAAAAAGTTGTGGGCCTAATAGATAAAATTTAATGTTTTTTTATTTAGTTTTACTTAGCAGGCGACGGAAACCCAGGAACCAAGTTTTAACACACTTCCGTTCCCCATTTTTCGCCGAATTCTTAAGACATTGGGTGTTGAGTGACGGAATTCAGCGTTACCAAGGCAAGGAGATGAAAAAATAATATTTCATTCCCTCGAATGGGAATCAAACCTACAAAGGTCGCTTTTACAGTCGTGTTTAATCGCACGCTTATACCCCTGCGCCACGATTGGTCTCAATTTTAGTTTATTATAATAAATATTTAAATAATATACTATGTTTTAAATAAACATTAAAAGTGTTGTATCCAGATTACATTGTAACCCGTTATTGTGCTCAGAACATTCAAAATTATACTGATTGTTCAAAGTGCTACAAATATTTTTAGAGTATTTTATGATACCAACAGCAAATAAAAGTAAATACTAAATTAAACAAACATTGAAATTATATGTACCTAAATTTAAATCATAAATACATGAATAAAAGATGCCAAAATACATTATAATAGACCTCAATTGATGGTCAAAGAATAAAGAAGATACACCATTGAAGTTAACAACAGCTAAAACCTATATATTGAAATGGTGAATTTGTAAACATTTTCATAAAAATATAATGTAAATCATATCTGCAAATGGTATAATCTATGTTGTGTGACACCTTGGTAGTTTCCCGTAGAACACAATAGACTGTCATAATTGCTGAGTATAAAACCTAGGGCTTTGGTGGCACTGTCACAGTGGGTTTTGAATCCAACATGCATCAAATTGTTGTGTTCTGTTTGCTTATCTTTCAGGTGAGGATGTGTATTTCTTTATATTGTTATTATTTTATTTTACATATTATATATTTTTTTTCTATATTATTTTATTGGGATGCGTGGAGAAGATAATTTTACTTCATAATTTTCCATTTAATAGGTGCTAGTTGCAGTTTTTCAAACAAGATAAAGAAAGTACTAACGTATATGCTGGATATAAATATTTTCATGTGTTTGAGACCACAACCATTTAGAGTATTCGTTTCCTATATGATTAGTAGATAAAGAAAGTTTACGAACAAATAAATATTTTAAATTGTTAGCAAAATATAAAATATATGTAAATTGAGAAAATATTTGTTTTTAAAGCAAGACCTTTGCTGTATACTAATAATAAATTTAAAATTTTCCCATTGAAAATTGTGCTGTTTCAGGTAGTGACAGCAGAGCCTCCACCTCCACAATGTAGGGGTCCTCCTGCAGGATTGGTATAGCCTTTTTTTATTTATTTATAATATTTTTTACTTATATCTTTTATTATATTATAGAAAAAAAACTAAACATTTCATGATATAAAATATTACAAGTAAAATATTACGAGTGTATAATAAAAGTAATGCTTGCGATAAGTACGAAATAGTATTATAAACTCTAATGTGTCTATGGTACTTGAGTTTTATAGATTTTTTAATTATTTCTTAGAAAACATACATACTGTCTTAATTTAGAAAAGCAGAGTTTACTTATATTTATCACTGATAATATATTGTAAGTATTTAATACTTATATCACATTCAACGAAAATTTTGGAAAATAGAGTCCTTACTTTTAGGGGCATATAACGCCAGTTTGAATAGCAAAGATATATATAAACAAAAAGATAGATAAATAAATACCTTACACTTAATTTTTTAGCATAAAATTGCCAAAGAATGCTGTAAGTTCCCAAAAGTATTCAAAGAGGAAGATTTCAAAGAATGTGGAATAGAAAAACCTACAGAAGAAGATGGTAGTTTCCACCATCGTGGACCACCTGACGTAAGTATATATTATATACGTAATTTTTAGTATTATATATAATTTAAGATAATATACCCTGGAACACGTTCACTCCGGTATACCTACTTCAAAAATATTTAAAAAAAACATGATAACATTGCATAAAATGTGGCAAGAATTACCCTGTTTTTAATGTCTTTAAAAAGAGGGTAAATCTTGTTTGCAAGTAAACTGTTGAAACTCAATACTGCATATAGTATAAGCAACAAGACACCTAAAAGACTCAAGATAATCAAGACTCATAAAAATTTTGATTTGATTTGAATGGAATTGGCAGAGGGAATCTGAAAACCAAGTGTTAAGATACTCCGTTCTCAAACACTTTCGTTCCCCATTTTCCGCTGAATTCTGGAAGCGATGCTTCGTAAAGTGATGCAACACAACGCCGCGTTTCGCTTTCCCCTTCCGCAGAGTGAAGAAATGAAAATATTAAATATTTAATTACCTCTAGTAGAAATATAACTTTACAGTCACACACTTGTGACCATGACTGTCCTGGACTTATAACCTGTTTCATATATTACAGTGCGATAAACAAATATGTTTACTACAAACGAATAACCTTATGAAAGATGACACTACCATAGACAAAGATGCCGTGACTGCGTTTATGCAGAAATGGGCGGACGCTAACGGCGATTTCAAAGATGCTGTGGATGTTGCCATCGACAGATGTGTTAAAAAAGACCTTCCTGGACCACCAGAACTATGTGAAGCTACAAAAATGATATTCTGCATTGGTTCTACTATGTTTATGGTTAGTTTTAAGTCATCTGTTATCAGTAGTTAGTATTAGCAATATATTTTATTATGTAGTATACATTTAAAACAATAAAGTAACCGCCTTTATTGCTCCGTGTTATCCCGCATAAAGTAAGAGTCTACGGAATTCAAATAATTTATTGATCTAATTGGGACCCAAATTACAACAATTGTTCAAACGCCATCTCACTACGCCACGACCACCACGGTCGACCACGGTCATATACTTTTTAACTGTAGGGTAACTCTACAGTTAAAAAGTATATGACCACATATTTAAATAAAATCATAAATATTGTTTACCATGTGAATACCTAATTTAATTATTTTATAATATACTTATATTACCACATTAATATTTCTGTGTTTCAGAATTGTCCGAAATGGGAAGATACAGATGACTGCAAAAAAGTGAAAGAGCATATTGAAGAGTGTAAACCTTATTTTAATTAATTCACTGTTGCTATACGTTTATTATGTAAATCAGTAACGTTTTAATATTATGAAAATGACAACATGAAATTGTTTGTAAATAAAAAATAAGAAGTATAATATATCTATTAAATGCTTATTATTACAACTTTTATTTAAAAACCCTAAAAAAATGCTATTTTCTAAGATAACTTCAAAAAGTAAATTTACTTCAGCTTTGTTCAACGAAACTTCATTATTCACTGCAGTAACATTTCGTTATTCTTTCAGTTGTTTTGTCTACAACTCTACACAAAAGTAAAACGTGTACCCAGTAGCATGATACTACACAAAACTATCTTAAATTACATATTTAAATTAACGTGAATATTTTTAAACATGCGTCTTAAAGCCATGTTAACAGTTTAAAAAGAAATCATTTAGTATTTATTCGTGCAGTGAAAAATATGTGCCGGCGGAAGATTTTTATATTTTGGGTGAATTTATGTATTGTAGGTACTTTATATAATCATTATATTTAAAAAAAAATTGTTTTTCATTTTGTTTATTAATATAGGTCACTGCACAATTTGAACTAAAAGAGAAACCCGAAAAATGTTATGGCACTTTCGAAGTAATGGTAAGTGATAGAAAATAATATAAAAATGAGCTTCACGCTGTATCCCGCACACAGTAGGATAGGCAGAAGGAAACTTGTGTTAAGACATTCCGTTCACCACTTGCCGCCGAATTCTGAAGGCATTGCGTGTTGAGTGGCAGAACTCAACGCCACGCTTTGCCTCAACACCAGAGCGAAGAAATGGAAACATAAATTTAAATAAATATTATATTTTCTTTAGTAAGGATCGAACACACTTCATGCCTCTGCGCCACTGCAATATAAAAATAATAATAATTAAACCCATTATTAAAACAATTTAGTTTTAGTTATATTCTCCGAAAAGTTATAAAATGTAATTTTTGTAATAACTATATCGATGGCTCCTAAGTATAAGGGCCAAAGTGCGAAATCACAACTTTACAGGAGAGGCTTTCAAAGTTTAAATTTGCTATAATTTTATGTTGGTACATCCGAAGAAAACGAAACTTTGCTTATCAGCTAAGACAACTATCCTCTTTATATATACCGTAGTATTTTATTTATATTTATCCTAGTTTTGTTTTTACTGCACAATGGCCCTTATACGTTAGTTTTTGTTATATTTATTCTTATCTAAAAACACTCTAAAAAGGCCAATGTACCACATTGGCTGTTTTACGCGTATAATGCTAAGTAACAAAATATAATATTTTTTTCATATTTTACTTATAAAACTGATTAATAATGAGACTAAGGTAACAACTGATTATAACGAATGATAGTAAGTTAGGTATTGTGGTAACTATGTCACATAGAGACTTATACGTTATACGATTTGGTAACATGATAACTGAGTTTTCACTTAGATCATTTAAGTAATAGAAAAAAAATCGCGTTTACACATTGTTTTAAAAAATAATAAACCCCAAAAATGATTATTATTAGGTCCTCTATATGAATATATTGTATTTCTTAAAGAAAAGCTTAATTGAATGTTGAATTTTAGTAAGATCTAACTATTCAATTTAGTAAAAATTTAGCTTTAATAAAAAAAAAGTATTGACGTGGACAGACAAAAAATAAAGTCTGTATAA
>JAAIXJ010001842.1:29693-88490 GCA_013403705.1 Heliconius hermathena
AATAGAACCCAAACCTGTCGCGTTCACAGACACATGGTTATGCTCCTTCACCAAGACACAGTTGTCAATAAATCCATATTGCTCAGAATAATGACCAACGATCTAAAACTTATGAAGTGTACCACGCCTCGTGTCTTCATCAAGTTATTCAAATACAATATATTTAACGTAAATGAGCTCTAACAATTTACCAAAATTTTTCCTATTTCTTATTACATATATGCTTTCTCTGTAATTTTAAGTCTTATTAGTTTTGAATCTATTCATTAATCCACTGTCACGTTTCTTAGTAAGTTTTTTTCCTGAAACTTACGGCAGTAGATATATTACTTGATTAATGATTATTATTAGAAATAAGCATGTTAATAGATTAATTTTCTGATGTATAATTTTGATTGTCTTAGTAGAGTCACTCCGAAATCTTAAATCAAACTTAAAATGCAATTATGAAGCTTATTTCTGGCTTTAAATAGCAAATGGGACAGTAAGAAAAGTATAGTACATAATCTGGGCAATTATTAATTAAAAATAACGCCCCAATAACTCAAAAGTGAAAAAATATTTTAGAGCCTAAGTATATTTTTTTTCAATAAAACACGTACATGGGCCAATTTACCACTTTGGCCGTTCTATCTCATAATTGGTGAAAAAGAGACGTTTTTTGTTATCTATCTAATGACGAACGTAATAAAAACAATACTAAACTTTTTCAGTCAACACAGTGCAACCATTGCTTTGTTTAGCGTATAAGTATCAATCTGGCTGATTGGCCCCAAACATAAATAAATGTGTGGAAATTCCCCGCGTAGAAGTCTTAAATGACTATTTGGCCCTTATACGCTTAAATGAGTGTTAGATAGGCCGTTATATTCTAACAAAAAGTCCTATTTCTATGCAGAAATTTCTATTTTTTAATAGCTGACCTGATAAACTATATCGATAGAATGCGTTTGGCATAAAAAAGTCAAAATTGCCAAATTGTTAGTTTGGCCCATATACTTAGGACCCATCGATATTACAGGATAGACGTTGTTGTATCTTTCCACCATTCTTCAATCGGGTCATGGCGAGGGAGTGTGGTGCCATTTTCGCAGTGATGTTGATTGATAAAGAACACGATGTAACTACTTTTCAACGTGCAATGTTTGATATAGTAATTAATATTTTTATTTATTATCTCTAATATGATTTGGAAATATTTAATGCTTAATAATTGACATGTTGCAAGGCATGTCATATTTTTTTTATAATCTATATAAAATAAAATAATTGAACTAGATATCTTGATTTTTAGTGAAATTAATATAACATTGTTTTCAGTGCGGTCATTGGAAGTGCATTTTAAACAAATATGCAATACTAGACACAGAAGAATTTGTTAACAATGATAAATATTTTGCCCATCTTGATAAGTGGGTTGCATTAAATCCAGAATTTAGTAATGCCATGACTATGGCTAAAGCAATCTGTCGGGATAGATTTCGTATTGGGTTTCCAATAACTGTTTGTAATTTTTTTGATTATCAAATGTGTATCAGGACAAATATAATGTTGGTGAGCCTGCCGATTACATGAACAGATTTATATCGTTTGTTTACACTGATTTTTTTATATAATTTTTGTATATATATTTTCAGAATTGCCCCAAGGTTGTTAACTCCCAAGAATGCTTAGAATGGAAAGAGTTCTATGAAGAATGTAAAGAATTCTATACCTAAATTGAAATACCTTGTCATTTTTGTATATTTTAATTTATTCTCAAATCATCATATTAACTACTAATTATATCAACGATAATGACAATGAAATGGAATGAGTTATTTAAAAGTAGGTACTACTAATTACAATATCCGATTATAACTACACACATTTCATTTAGAATTAGTACAGAGGTATAAATACACCATTGCACCGAGCTACCTCCATACCAATAAACTAACGAGTAATACTGTCACGTAAATGCTAATTCATTGACAAACATACACATATATCACACGCGCCAGTATACCATCACTTTCCTTTAAGGAATAAGTACATTAAACTAAGCTAACAGTCTTTCTTAATAGTTCAAGGCAAAAGCCTTGGATTGTATCGTCCAACATACAATATCATGCCAGATGGATTATGTCTTACGAAGAAAAGGAAAGGTCGATCAAACTTTAAACGAGCTTGTTGGGAATTTCTAGCAGGCAGTCGTGCTTGTCTTGGTCGAAGGTGTAGCGGTAAGTGCATAACGTCACTTACATCATAAGGGTCATGAAAAGCACGTTGATAATCTTGAAGCTCGTCCCAACCGTTAAGCCATCTTGACGACCTGTGGTTGTATAATGAATCAGATATATTTGGATACTCTTCTATGTGATGTTGTTCACCAATAACCCCTTCACCGCAAGTTGTAAATGTCGTCATTTGTACTATATCTGATAAATAAAGATCTTTTGAAGGCCCATTGAGTCCTCCTAAGTCTGCATTATTCGCGTCAAACAATTCTTTTAGACCCATCTTTCTTAAAGTTGAAGAAACATTGAAAACAGATTTATGAGAGAATCTTGGAATTTGTAACTCTAAGCCTATTCTTGGTAGTAGTGTACGTAATAATCCGTTCCATAGTATCGTACTTTGGCTAGAATTTAAAAGACGTTCTTCGAGTTTTTCTAAGTCGTCTGCATGAACAACATTTCCTTGTTGGCCCGGCATTAAGAAAAGTGTACTAATTATTGAATTCGTGTTTCCCAACGCAGCAGCAGTGGCATCTAAATTCGGATCATATCCAGCCAAAAAATTACTTTTATATACAACAGCAGGAACTGGAACCAGGCGTCTTTGTCGAACGCTAGGGGACACGACAAAATATATTTCTCCATCTCTTCCTTCTATTGTTGAGCCGGTACAGTCAGTCTGAAATTAGAAAATTAAATTACTCTCTCATTTGTTTATGCAAATATTTGAGAAAATAGGTATTTCTTCAAATTTCGCGCAAATTTCACGTAAAAACTACTGAAAACAATTTAGACATTTATTATGATCTATGATTATCACCATAATTTTTTTCATATTTTAAATAAACTATTTAACCGGATTAATCAAGTATATTTAGTAATATACATTTTTGGAAACCTGACGTTTCCAACACTTTGCAATAGTTCGTAGTCACGGGTAGACTGAGGTGGCATTCGTCTGTCAGTTGACATAATTATTATATCAAACTACCACCAACGATTTCTTTATTACCTAGAGTACTGCCCTGGATTCCTGCAGAATAAGTTCACTGTATCTTGCCCTCTGTTATTCTAGGAATACATCTGTTCTCTTGGCATGTATCGAACTTAGCTGTGTGTGAGCGTATACTCACTACAAAACTTGCGAATAAACCCGGCCATTATATCAGGTTTGACAAACCCCAAATCCTCGCTAAGGAGAACAGATATATTCCTAAAATGATCCACCAACATCATAGTTTTAATAGATAGGACGGTTAGAAATTTCCTTACACCTAGGACCCATTCATAAAATCATTGAAAAGTCAAACCCACGATACCAGAGGACAAGATACAGTCAGTTCATTCTGCAGGAATCCAGGGCAGTACGCTAGGCAATTAAGAAATCATTGGCGGTAGTTTGATATAATAATTATGCCAACTGATAGACGAATGCCACCTCAGTCTACTACGTAACTACGGACTACTGTAAAGTGTTCGAAACGTCGGGTTTCGAACACTTAAGCTACGTTTGGGTTGCTAGTGTTATATAAAAATTTTAATCAAAAAACAAACCGACTTCAAACAAATTAAAAAGTATAAATTAATTTACTTAACATAAAGCAATATTACTTTGATTTTATTAAAAAAATATATTAAAGAAATAATTTCTTTTACAAATTTAAGTGATGGGTAGACCTGAAAAGGATGCTTCTCGACCAAGTACGTGGTGGTTGTACTATTACATAGTAGCTTCAATCTTAATTCGGCATATTGACAAGAACGTAAATAAAAAATATTCAGGCGAATTGAGAACCTTTCCCTTTCTTTGAAAGTCGGTTATTGTCTTTTCTTTTTATATTATAGGTATATTAAAGATTTTGACAGTTACTTTGTTTTAATGCCTTATTATTATAACATAATATTTATAAGATTTTGCTATTTATTTATAGTTATGGTTTAAAAAGACAAAAAGGCGATATTTATGAATATTTAGTTAAATAAAAATAAACATTAAAACAAGCAGCTCACCTGAAATATATTAGCAGAAAACGAAGCGAGGGGAGGTCTCATAGTTATGCTGTTACTTTTTATATACTCCACTATTTTGCCCCATGTATATCTTTTGACGAGTAAATTTGTTCTTCTTCTTATGATATCACTAATTAGCTCAAAATTTATTTCTTCAACATGGCCGTTATAAAAGTGCTGAGCTCTTTCTTTATAAAAAGTCAAAATTTTACCCTTATGTCTTTCACTGAACAGTTCTCTAATAAAAGCGGAAACAGCAACACCAGACGCAGAAGTAGTTTCTATTGAATCTGATATATTTTTTAAAGTGAAATGTGGATTAAAAGTGACCATATCATCTAATTTAAGAATTTCATTCATTTCTCCGGAGGTACCACCTCTAGCACCCATAAACATCATTGCTAATGTAGATGTTATAGAATAAGGCGAAAAAACTATGCTACGCTTATTATCAATATTCTCTGAGAGCATCTGCCAATACTTGAAAGCCAGTTCATTGCAAAGTTCCGTAAATTGTAGAATATCTTCACCTAAATTTTTGGTTGTGACTCCCAGTCCTTGATTTTCCTTAGGAAATTCCAATACAATATCTTTGTCGTTACTTTCAGGTATATAAAATCCTTCTACCTTATGTTTGTCTTTCATCATTTCATTTATTTTGGGTGGCGGAACGGTAGGTATAAGTTTCCATGAGTTATTTCTTTCATTACTCAATTCTTTATCGTCAATGTTTACTTTCTGTATTTTCTTTTTGAATTCTTCGTGTTTTGGCAAATCCTGCGGCTTAATACCTAGTTTAATTTTTTGATTGATACTATTATTTACTAAATTTGAGGAAGTAATGTATTTTTTATCAAATAAAACACCTGTAGGAGTAGTAGATGTTATATCAATTTCTGGCGGAATACCTAGTGCAAGTGATGCTGAAGAATTTTTATCGTCAACAACTCTTTTCTTTTCTTGTAAATTGTTTAGATTATTACTTTTATTTTCACTTATTTTTTTATATTCACTCTCATTTTTTCTCAATACAGAGTCTGTAGTAGATTGAATAACAATTAAACTGTTCAATGTAGTTTCCAATACGTCTTCGTCGATATTTTTAAAGTTATCTATAGATTCATTTTCGACATTCGAATTTGCTGAATTAATTTCATGTTTGATAATAGTTATTTCAGTTACAATATCTGATTGTGGTACCAGAGTATTTAATGTTGTTGTTCTTTGATCAAGATTTTCATCTATAATTTTTGATTCCGTTGTTTCATTTTCATCTATCGTATCAACTTTTGTATTATTTTCGGATAATATAATGGATGTGGGTTCTGGATTTTCGTGTACAACTTGTGACAGTAGATCGTCCATTGATACGGTTAAAATAGGATCTATTATGCTTGTGCTTGTAGTGGTTAACAAATCAGAGGAATATAAAATTGAATCTAAAGTGGTTTGTTCATTTTGTTCTTCTTTAAATAAATCAGATACCACTGATTCAGGGCTAGACGATCCCATTTCAATATGGCTTATTTCATCATGAGGATCGAAAGTTGAAATTTTTATAAAATTATCTAGAACAACGGTTTTGTTTTCTGTAATTTTATTTTCGCTAACTGGTTCCGTGGGGATATCCATCTCTACATTTTCTTTGCTTTCAATATCGATGGTATTAGGATTTGTAACATCTATTAAAGTATCAGATGTGGGCAGAGGAACGAAATTGTTTCCGAGATCTGAAGCTATTTGGCTTATACTTTGAGCTACGTCAAATAATGGTAATGAAGTTTGACTTTCAATAACTTCTAAATTATCAAGTAATATATGATCATGCTTGTCTTCGTCTTTTTTCTTTAATTCAGGAGGAGATATAGACGTAGATGGTGAAATTGATTGGGTGCTTATGGTTGTCGAATTTATTTTCTCATAATCTTCATTTAAAATGGCAGCGCTAGTAGTTGAGGTCATGATATATGTCGCATTGTTTGGGATAACAGAGTCATTACTCTTTAAAATATTATGTTCATTGTAATATATTTTTGTTCGCTCTGTTGTAGATACAGGAGAATAGGTGCTGATTTTTTCATATATAACAGGTTTCATTGTTGTAGATATATTCACAACTTTATTTGAATTGTTAGTAATTTTTATATTGTTACTACCCGACGATGGTTTTGAGGAGGTGAAATTTTTAACATTATTTGTTTTATTTTGTGGTAAAGCCGATAGGACTGAGTTCGTAGTGGTTGCAAGTAATATTTCTGGCTTAGCTGTGGTAGGTTTAGGTTTCGTTGTTGTTCTTAGAGGCCGTCTTGTTAGTATAGGTATAGGTTTTACAGTTGTTGTCGGTCTCTTACTCATTGTAGTAGATGTACTAGATGTTGTACTAGAAGAAATCGTAGTCGATGAAGTAGTAACAGTATTTTTTTTCAGGTTTTCATTTATATCAGAGGGTGGACTTGGTATTTCATTACTTTCTTTACTCTCTGTAGTTTTGTAACCTGTACTTAAATTGTCAATTTCAATAGTTTCAGTTTCAGGTGTTATAAATGAACCAGATATTCTATCAGGGACTATATCTGCTCCAGTGTTTCCAAATATAGAAGGCAATATTAAACTCCAAGTATCAGATACGTCCGGAGTATCAAACGTAGGTGTTGCAATAGGTTTACTTTTATGAGCCTCCATTTGTGCTTTCAAAACATTTTTTACGTTAGTAACTACACTATGCACTTTTGTGTGTGAAGGTTGGCTAAAATTAAATGCTATAGTAGGTGCGTTATCATTTGCAAATGTAACTAGACCATCTGCTTCTTCACCTGCGGCAACAATAGCTTGTATTTCTTCTAATGTCATCAATCTTTTAACAAGTTCTCCGGATTCATCAAAAGTATAAAATTCATATCGATCTGGGGTAAGTAAGTTTACTGGACTACCAACAGTTGCTGGAACACTCGACGGGGGTGGTATGCTGTTGCCGACTGCATCGGCTATGTATGGCAGTTTGGTGCGTCTGAAATGTTACAAATCATCCCATTAAAATAATATTTAAAAAAAAATATTGTAATTATTTTTTTAACTTCACGCTATATTCCGCATATTACAGGGTAGGCAGAGGGAACCAGTATTAAGACACTCCGTTCTGCCAAACTAACTAAAACTAACTTTTCGCCGAATTTTCGTGGCATTGAGTGTTGAGTGGCGGAATCCAACGCCGCGCTTTTGCTTTACTACCAGAGTGAAAATATTAAATAATAATTCATACCTCGAATGGGAATCGAACCTATAACCCCTCCGCAACGGCGACCTATTTTATTTTATTGTTTTAAATATTTAAAAAAATGCAATTATATAAACATTATAAATATTTCAATACATTTTTAAAATATTTTATGTTCATTGAAAATATCGAATGAAATAAAGTTCTCACCTGTTTTGATTGCTATCAGCAAACGACAACACCGCACTGATCAGCACGCACAATAAGCGCATCCTGCCCGGCATTGCACCTGGAACTGTTTTAAACACTTGTAAATATTTTATTTTAAAGAAACTTTAGAAAATTATATTAATAAATAAATAAATCAAATATATCAGCTTCACGCTTATCCCGCACACAGCAGGGTAGGCAGAGGGAACCTAGTGTTAAGATATTCCGTTCCCCACTTTCTGCCGAATTCTGGAGGCATTGCGTGTTGAGTGGCAGAACTCAACGCCGCGCTTAACCTCGACACCAGAGCGAAGAAATGGAAATATAAATTTAAGTAAATATTTCATCTCCTCGAGTGGGGATCGAACCCACAACCAGTCGGTTTTACAGTCACACTTCGTGCCGCTGCGCCACGACTGGCCTCAATTATATTAATTATTATTATAAATTATATTAATAAATGCCAAAAAATTCTTGTGTTCTTAGTAGATCATGTTGTAACTTTAAAAAGGTTATTATATTAAGTAAGTAAGGAGAAGCGGTGCGTTGTGCGATTCTTTACATTGAATGTTACGAGTTTGAACAGTTGTGGAGAAAAGTATTTTAACGCTGATTTCTCTTTTCTTACTAAATTAAAATGTATAATACACAGGATAAGTTCCTTCTTTTTTCGCGTCTTTCGAATCATCGTCATCTTAGTAAATACCTACCACAGTAGGTGTTTACTAAAATGTGAGAGGATTGTGCATTGTGGCAATGCCAATGATGAGTCTTTACCTTCCATCTATTTAGGTTCCCGAGTGAAGGCAAATAATGAAAACTATCTTTATCTCAAACATATAACACTGGCTACGATTTTAGTCTCGAACACAACAATAATTTAAAATTTGTAAGCAGTTAATTAGTAGATCAGTACTATATCATTTGAAAATCAAAATATAATGCCATTTTCGGAGTCAAGTGTTAAATTTGACGACGAAAGTGAAAACTAAAACTTGGAAACTAAGATATTTTATTTTTACTAGAATACTTAAACAAAATGTGTATTTGGCTCCTATTGGAATATTTCGGCAGAAAATCGTCCGTCTTTCTATCTTGAGGCCAGTCGTGGCGCAGGGGCACAGAGTGTGACTGTAAAATCGACTGGTTAAGGGTTCGATCCCCACTCGAGGAAATGAAATATTTATTTATGTATTTTCGTTTCTTTGCTCTGGTGTCGAGGCAAAGCGCAGCGTTGAGTTCCGCCAGTCAACACGCAATATCTTCAGAACTCTACGCAAAATGAGAAACGGTGTGTCTTAACACTTCCCTCTGTTCTCACGAGACACAAAGATTAAAAAAAGTGTAGTATGAAAAAAATACTGTCAATATAATCCCAAAAACACAACATCACATATGCGTTTATTTAAAAAAATATTTAAAAAAATATTTAAAAAAATATTTAAAAAAATATAGCTACTGATTACGTGTTAAATAATGACAGTACATCAATCGTATAATATCATAAACCAAAACGAACTGTAAAAATTAAAAAACCTGCTAAACAAGTAAAACGACGGTCATTGTCGCGTAAACTTGAACTACGAGGTGCGGCGCGAGTAGACTGTAAAACCTAACGCGCTGTAGAAACTATATGTCAATGACGCTTTTATAGTTATTTCAAAATTCCTACCTTACAATGGTTAAACAAACACACATACTAATAAATATATGTACGTAGATATGACTAGGCTAGAAATGGGCGTGCAAAAAATACCAGTACTTAATGCTTTAGCGTTCGATTGTAGTCGCTATTTCTTCGGATAAACAACTGTCTTACTTGTAATGTAAGTACTCGTATAAGTGTCAACGCACTTAATTTTTTCTCTATTTTATAAATAGAAATGTAATGGCAATACAAGATCCTGATATAACGTACGCATGTTTTCTCTTATGTAATGAAGTAAACATTATTTTATTTCTATGTTTTTTAATAATTACAATTAGCCAAACAATTGTCTCTCTCTCTCTTTTTTACTCATATAATAGATTATAACGTCACTTACATCTATTATAAGAAATAATTTATACTTATACAAAAAAATATATATTTACGACTTTTGTTAAATGCATGAGGCCATTCATTGAGGCCAGTCGTGGCGCAGTGGCACAAAGTGTGACTGTAAAACCGACTGATTGTGGGTTCGATCCCCACTCGAGGAGATGAAATATTTATTTAAATTTATATTTCCATTTCTTCGCTCTGGTGTCGAGGCAAAGCGCGGCGTTGAGTTCTGCCACTCAACACGCAATGCCTCCAGAATTCGGCAGAAAGTGGGGAACGGAGTGTCTTAACACTAGGTTCCCTCTGCCTACCCTGCTGTGTGCGGGATACAGCGTGAAGCTGATTTTATTTATTTTGTTAAATTCATATATATCTTTAAATGTATATTTCAATTTTTTCGCTCTGGTGTTGAGGTAAAGCGCGGCGCTGATTACCACCACTCAACACGCAATGCCTCCAGAATTAAGCAGAAAATGGGGAACGGAGTGTCTTAACACTAGACTCCCTATGCTTACTTTATTGTGTACGGAAAACAGCATGAAGCTGATTTTTTTATATTTTAATTCAACACAGAGATAAAGAACGATCTTGAAAGAAATATCAAGTAAATACAAAGATATTTTGGTTGGTTCGTTCATAATATATANTGTATATGACCTCTTATTCTCGTGTATTACTTTCAACAATAGTTATGTAAAAATAAAAAAAATCAGCTTCACGCTTATCGTCACGTTAAGATACTCCGTTCCCCATTTTCTGCCGAATTCTCAACGCCGCGCTTAACCTTGACACCAGAGCGAAGAAATGGAAATATAAATTTAAATAAATATTTCATCTCCTCGAGTGGGGATCGAACCCACAACCAGTCGGTTTTACAGTCACACCTCGTGCCGCTGCGCCACGACTGGCCTCATTAGTTAGTTAGGTAAAATATATAAAAAATATTAATTAAATATCTTAGAACTTTCACATATAGATATACAAATACAAAAATAAATGTAAGGAAACTAAACGAAAGAAACGAGGAAACTCAAACTTTTAAAAGATATCAGAACGTCTGCTCTGTAACTGAGCTTTGACCCAGAGGGCAGCGTGCGCGTGACCCGTTGTTTGCAAACGATGTAGAACACTTGTGACATGATACTCGGCCGCAGCCTAAGGCACTATATATACTGCAGCATGGAACTAATAAATAGTATGAAAGAGAAGAATTTCGAAAAGTGAATAAATTTCTGTTATTGTTGTTTTTATTTAATTTATGCTATATCTCGAACACAATAGAGACAGAGTGAAACTAGCGTTGGCAATGTTATCCATTTTCCGCCGAATTTTAAAGGCATTGCCGGAAGTCAACTCCGCTTTGCCTCGACGCCAGAACGGAGAAATGAAAATATAAAATATTTCATTTCCTCGAGTGATAGGTTTAGAAAATAAGGATTTACTTAGGTGCTAGATATTGATTTTTAAAATATTTACAGGAATTGAGGAATAATCTTATAAGGTAAAATATAAGATTATTCTCATTCACAATTCATAATATTCTCATTTATAATAGGTTGTTATCCTATATTTAAACTATATGGAGCATTGAGATCGATCGATTAAGTGACATCATTTTGTCTGCTGGAAGAAGATTCAGAAATTTTTTATGACAAATATATACCTATTTATATTCATATATACAAGTTTGTTAACTAAGCGTAAATTATATTTTAAAATTAAATAATATCGTTGTCATGTAAAATATGGGCAACAAGCATCTTATAACAGGGTCACTCAACTCGTGCAGACGACATGAACAGCGCTGCAGGTCATTTATACAAGGAAATGTACCTACAGGTATATTTTATTTTACTATTAATAAAAGATATATTGTAAACATTTTAAATATTTTATCGAAAAATCTAAACTAAAAAATTATAATTTCTCAATATTTAAATATGGCGGAAAACCATAAAAAATGTACATAGATGTCTTATATTTCTTTTCAATGAAAAATTAAACAACAATTGTAACAGCCAAATTACCTCGAAAACAAAATATAAAATGCATAACATAAAATGAAACATTATGTTAGTTTAATAATAAAAATAAGTAAATATCATGCGAAAATATACCACGCTCTGATGAGTAGCAATCTGGTCCGTTAGGTGGACCGTGTGATTCTTCATAATTTAATGAGAAACCTCGGCTACATTATATAATGGGAATGAAAATGTAAAGGTATTTTTATAAATATTTGAATTAAGCTTACGATTTATATTATATTATTTACACGTGCCATTGTAAATAACATCTACGGATAAACAAATAAGGCTTGTAAAATAATATTATTTCGTTTTAAATAAAAAACTATTTTAACCGGATTTATCGCGTAAATTTAATATTATACGAGTACATTTTTGGAAACTCGACGTTTCGAACACTTTGCAGTAGTCCGTGGTCACGGGTAGACTGAGGTGGCATTCGTCTGTCAGTTGACATAATTATTATATCAAACTACCGCCAACGATTCCTTAATTGTCTCGCGTACTGCCCTGGATTCCTGCAGAATAAGCTGACTGAATCTTGCCCTCTGGTATGGTGGGTTTGAGACTTCAATGATTTTATGAGTGGTGGTCCCAGGTGGTGTTTTTCCGAGAATGTATAATCTTATATATATGCGATTAATTTGGATAAAATAGTTTCATTTAAAATGTGTAATAATCGTGAAAATCAAAGAACATATTATTAGACATATTATAAGACTTTTTCAGAATAAGTTTTAAAATTTATATTTATAATTGGCTTATAATATAATATCTTTCACGTAAACTTTTTAAAACTATAAAGAGCTTTGCGTAAGCGAGGTGGTAGAACTTTCAGAGAAAAATAACAAGGTATATAAACTCTCCAAATAATTAGAAACTTTATGGGCCACTCTTGTCTTTAATAAGATAAAGCTCCACAGCTATCGTGTTCGGAATAAATCATTGTTTTTTTATTCTTATATAACAAGAATACATTATTAATGTTTTTAATATATCTAATATTAGAAATCCACATCATATTGCTTAATAAATTTATTTTTAATTAAAAGAAAAACTAAATAAAATTGTTATCTTGGTGTTTTTTTGTTAATTTAATGATTATGACATTATATTCACAAATAAAATAATAAATTATCAGTTGAACTCTATATGACAACTAATTGTGATTAAAGGTTTATAATAAAAGTTTAAAATATTGGTCTCTATGATATTTTAGATAAATTATATGAACTATTAATCTTAATTGTTATTTTGCATGCTTTAATATTTTAAAGCATTGCCTAATATGAAAAGACTTTGTTTTACTCTCTTCACTCGTAAATAGGATAATATATAATATTATGAAATTTAGACATAAAAAAGAAATATTTTATAAAGAATTTCAACATAAATATATAATATCTTTAATAATTTTATGTTACTTAAACAAAACACTATGTAACATCAAGATCACCACACCCAAACACCACATATGATCGAGAGTATCTCGAATTAACTGATCGCTACTAATCGAGATAAGTCCTTGACATTATTCCGATACAGAACCTGTTATATAGTAATATAAATCCAAAATTCCGTTTGCCGGTCTAGTCACTGAAAGTAAACGCGGTAACGGTAAAAGAACTTCGTGACAACTAAGGTCAATGAACCATCTCTTATTGTTTGCGGAAAAATTTAGTATTTTACCTCGAAAAATTTCTCAGTGAGACATAGTATATGGACAAGTTTCTTTTTTTAAATTCTATTCTATTTAAATAATACAGATAAAATTATTATATAATTATTAATGATTTTAGTTGTTTTTATAACAAATGTGTATTTAAAAATAAGTATTAAAAATTTAATATAAACATCAGTTCAATCATTCATAGTACACACGTAGTTTCTGGTATAAGTAATTATTTATTTTGTTAAAACTGATTCTTAATTGTTATTGCCAGTAGTATTCTCAATGCAATTTTTTTAGGATTCATTTATATATTTTTTTTCAGCTTTACTGTCAACACTGGTAACAGTGTTCAGACACTCATCTCTTCACTCTCCACCGAATTCTGGAGGCATTTGAGCATTGAGTGGCGAAACTTAACGCCGCACTGCGTCGTCATTTTTATTTCTTCATTTCCACGAGTGCGAATCAAATCCACAACCTTAATTATATAAAGAATTTGATCACTTAATTGATAAATATAAAATAGACATAGAATTCTGTAAAAAAATCTACACTCACTACTAAGGTAAGTAAAAAGGCTTAGGTGGTTCAAATAAGTTTATTTTTCACTTATAATATTTTAGCATTAATATCTCTTTATACTGAAATAACACACAAAGTAAAATTTATAGTACTTTTAGGTGTAAGCTAACAACATTAAATAATTTAAAATTTCTTATTTAACATTTTCATTATTAATTTAATTATTTAAAGCTACCCTTATTCAAAATTACGTTTAATAGCTTATAGTACTATGTAGACTACTCGTTCATTATGAACCACTTGTTTACGATTATAAGTTGAAAGAGGCGTTAAATTCCCACCGTGCATGAACATATTTATTCCCATACAATTTTAATATTTTTACATAATATTTTTTATTTATTTAGAAATGGAACAAGTAAAGTGGGTGACTCTTGAAGCTTTCCATTTTAAACAAAAATGTTTTAGTAAAATATTTTTATATTTTCGCCTTTGAACTATAATATTTTAGTTGTTTATATTATTTTTTTGCTCTATTTTGTTTATCAGAAATAAAGTGCCTCTTTTATGTCGTATATGTAACAGTTCTCTATATTCCTTGAGATTGTCTGCTATTAAATAATGAAAGGCAGGAAAAGGTTAATATAACATTTTAAAAATGTTATTCCGCATTTAGAAAAGAAAAACACTTATTAAGAAACTAGCGGCCCGCCCACGGCTTCGCTCGCTTAAAATATTTTTAGTTGGTATTTCATATTCATAAAATATACATAAAGCTAATTATTTATTATATGTATATATTTTTGTAACATTACGTTCTTTTTACCTAGGTTATGTTTTTTAAAGCTCTGTTAATATTATACTGTACTGCTTCAGAAACAGCCTTAAATGTTAATGTGTGTGTGATTGATTTGGGTGATTCATAATATTCCTTGTAAAATAACTGTAATGATTGCATATTAACTCCTGTACAGTTTTTAAATTAGTTATATATATTATTAGCTAAATGTACAATTGGTAAATATGTAGTTATTACAGAGTACACGTAGAAAGGATGTTTTTAGGCATTTTTATATAGATTTATTTCAAACGAACGAACGAACCAAAAAATCTATGTATTTGCTTGATATCTCTTTGAAGATCAAATCGTTCTTTATCTCTGTGTTGAATTAATTACGATTTCAACTTAACTGTTATAATTTATGAAGGTAATCTCCACTAACAATTCAATTTTGTTTACTTTATTGTATAAAATATTGTATAATAGTGCTTCAAAAATATATATTTTTATCAACAGTCATATAACCAAGACGTTTCGAATGTCATTCTTTAGCCAGGAATCTTACCAGCGCGATTGTTATATAACATTCGCAGGCAAACGCCTTGTAATGCCTTGAGTTCATTCAAATGACGATGACTTCTTTTTTAATGAACCGAATTTGGATGAACCAAACTTTAGTAGTTAAGTTGAGTTAAAACAAAGCAATTGGTGAAATTTTCAAGTAAATCGGTTCAGTACTTTCAGAGAAAAATGTGGACAAAAATATATGTGATAAAAATCTTTTTGCTTTCTATTATTCTTTTTAAGTGTCCCTCTATCCATTTCAGTCAAAATTACTAAATGTACAGACAAAATATTTTTATTGTCTTATTATATATAGAGATTATCATTATAGCATTATATGCATTAATATTATTTTTGAACTTCTTATGAGAGGGTAAGCTGTGTGAGGGGGAAATAGAAGAAGCTTCTCTCTCCTCTTTTCGCATGTCTATGAAATAATGTACATACACAAGTACTAATGTACATATTCACGAATTGTAATTAAGAATATATTTTTTTATATTTAATAAAAGATTTTATTAATAAATAATCTTTCCTTAATTTTCATAAAATTTAAGGAATAACTTAAGCTTTTCTGAAGTTTAAATTTTGAAGAGTTCAACTTAGATTAGTTACAGTTGTCACTTCTGAAACTAAAATGTTAAATATTTAATTAAGTTTAGTAATAAAAAGGCCTCTAGAGAATTTAGATATTATAATATTTTATAGTTATAATAATAAAATATGGCAAATTCAATTAACCTTTTCCCTTAATATCTATACTTAAACGGGAACCAAAGGCTCGTTACTTCGCTCACCACTTTACATCTCTTGACCAATGAAGATTGAGTGGCAATCTTCACACCTTTTATCAATACAAACTTGAACTTATATTGAAGCTTTCGTCTCGTCAATTTGTAGGGTAACCACTATTAACTATTTTAGTCACTAAATGTGACTTCAGAGTTGAAGAGCATACTTCGATCTGAAAATATTTCTTCCTTTATTGTTCTATTATATATTTATTTAAAATACTTATTTTACACTGTTGGGCTCTATATTTACACTCAAGTATATTATATAATATAGGGAAAAAAATATTATTTTAAAAATGTGATTCCGAGTGAACTCGGCACACATCGGCATGGGATATAAGTATCCCATTCTCTTGTACACAACACATTAGTTAACATTTAACTTGGCTCTGATTTCAAGTAGTATATGTTTTTGATGGAATATTATTACGTTTTGTATAGATAGACAGTGTTACTATTAATCATTAATATTTTATTATATTTAAAATAACTTTATTTAGACGGTACCAACTAGCATAGAAAAGTATGTTAAAATTTACCACACTATGCAAAATCTTATCTTCAACGTCCGTGAACTTCATAAAAGCCATTTCAATCGCTCCCACGGCTCAGATTGTGGTTTCACCGATCAAGAAATGAGACCATATTCAAATCATTTGTACAATTTAAGAATAAGAAAGTTACACTTATCTAAAAGATATTGTTCGTGTACAATTGTACAGCGTGGTTGGGATTCTAAGAAACTTTTGACACGATGCTAATTAAACTCATTACAAGACCTCACAGATACTGCTGTCCTACATTACTTTGTTTATTTAAGCAAATAACGGTATTTCTGTCACAGAGATATTAAAGATTTGAAACCGTGTGATATGATTTCATTATTTAAAGTTGAAAAAGTTAAATCAGCTTCATGCTGTATCCCGCAAACAACAGAGTAAATTAAATAAATTAAAAAATTAAATCAGCTTCACGCTGTATCCCGCACACAGAAGGGTAAGCAGAGGGAACCTAGTGTTAAGACACTCTGTTCTCCACTTTCTGCCGAATTCTGGAGGTGATATATTTTGTTTATACTGAATTTCTTTTATCAAGAAAAATTTGAAGCCAGTCGTGGCGCAGAGGCACGAAGTGTGACTAAACCCAACTGGTAAAACCGACTGGTTGTGAGTTCGATCCCTGCTCTAGAAGATGAAATATTTACTTAAATGTATATTTCCATTTCTTCGCTCTGGTGTCGAGGTTAAGCCCGGCGTTGAGTTCTGCCACTCAACACGCAGTGCCTCCAGAATTCAGCAGAAAGTGGGGAACGGAGTGTCTTAACACTAGGTTCCCTCTGCCTACCCTGCTGTGTGCGGGATACAGCGTGGAGCTGATTTAATTTTTAATTTTTAAGTAAAATTCAAATTGTTAATTATATATATATAATCCATATGAACTTACTCTTTATAGCCACCATTTTTGGTTAAGTCGGACTTTATAAGAACAGTATCCATATTAAGAAAACAGCAAAGCTCTGTTTATCATACAAAAACTAAAATATTTTATGCCTTCCACTCAAACGTATTAGAAGCGCTACCAAGCAGGTATTTTGTATGTGGATAAAGAAGCGCATAAAATAAACATAAGAGAAAAATAGTGGCTATAATATTTGATGGTCGACAGTTTATTTACTACTATACTTGGAATATATCTTCGCTGAATGCCGTTATTAAGAAATTTAGATATTAAGGAGGAATAAAAAATGACACAAATAATATTTTACTAAGTATATATTTCTATAAAGTTATTAAAAAATATATACATTATTAAATATAGGAAAAATATTTTTAAAAAATATCTCGCTCTTAGCAATTACTTATGTCCATTTCAAAGCAATTACTTCAACTAACAACAGCACACGTATCAGTTAACGTATTGTTTGCCCCGCAGGATCCGTATATTACATTTCAAATCAGCTAATGGGAAAGTAAATGGATATGTTTACAAAATGTACAGTATAATATACTATTTACTAATACATAATATAAAGGTTAACCTCCATCCATCCTTCCATCAGCCTTTCGAAGTCCACTGCTGGACATAGGCCTCCCCTAATGTTCATCACTCCCTACGGTCCTGCGCCCTTTGAATCCTATGGATGACCGCAGTCTTCTTTAGATTATCACTCCACCTGGTTGAAGAGCGACCTGTGCTCCTTTTGCCGAGATGTGATCCTCATTTGAGGACCTTTCTTCCCCATCGGATGTCGGTCTCGGATGTAAAAAAGTCACAGTTTATATTTCAAATTTAGTCTTACATAATGTCTTAATAAATTACGCAAAAATAAATTCTGCAGTCGTTTTTTACCGGCAAATAAATAATTTGTCTGTTGCTTTACGACTATTTTTAATTAATAGTAGCACGTTAAATATTTTTCATAAAAAAATAATTTATAGTAAAAAACGCATGAAGAAGGTAGTATATTTTACATTTAATAGTATTTTCAAATAAAAATATAGCGTACTATTCAAACAGTTAACCAACTTTCTATTTATCGATTCATCGATAAACATTAATGACCATTGTCTAGTCAGATCAATGATAAAATAAGTAAAATATATTTTAGAGATTATTACTTGTAAGAAATATATTGTTGATATAAATCAGCTTCATGCTGTATCCCGCACACAGCAGGGTAGGCAGAGGGAACCTAGTGTCAAGACACTCCGTTCCCCACTTTCTCCCGAAATTTGGGAGGTATTGCGTATTGAGTGGCGTAACTCAACGCCGCGCTTTTGCCTCGACACCAGAGCGAAGAAATGGAAATATAAATTTAAATAAATATTTTATTTCCTCGAGTGGGGATCGAACCCACAACCGTCGCGTTACAATCACACGCTTGTGCCCCTGGGCCACGACGGGTTCTTGATATATATCATATATATCTTGATATATATAAATTGTTGATATATATCATATATATCAACCAATCGTGGCCAGTCGTAACGCAGGAACGTTGAAGCGTGTCCATAACGATAAGTTGTGGGTTCGATTACCATTCGAGGAAAAGAAATATCGAATATTTTCATTTTGTAGCGAATTGTACATATTTTGTTTTAAAAGAGCATATATTGAGCAATATTTGTGTACTCTGTTACAGGGCATTTTGACTAGCAAAAATCAAGTCTAAGTAGACTATATTTTTTTTTTAATTATTTCCTTATATTTTGTTTGTTATTTGCTTTGTTCCGTATATTTAATACATATGTATTTCTAAATATGTATATACTTAATCTTTACCCACAATTCATAGATACGTGTAAGAGCGCATATTTTATTATTATCATTGTTATTTAAAAAACATCCTTTTAAATAATAATATGAGAACTAATAAAACAACTATATAAATCACAACTTGTATCAATATTGATATGAACAACAAAGTGATTGAACAAACTGAATGTATTTTTTTAATATTATATTTTAAATTTATTAGATTAAATTTAGATTAGGTTTTTAAATTCGGTTCAATTCAATTATTTTATTTTAATTTAAAAGTGAACGAAAGTGATAGTAAAAAATAATTTAACAGGGTTCCCTGACGTGTAACGATGATACGCAAATGGATTTACATAGATTGATACGGTTACAAATATCAAATATTTTCGCCTCTACAAATAGTTATTTTATGACTGATATAAATAAAATGGTAATATCTTTTACCGTCTGCCTTGATAATAAAATACCTAACAATTCAACCGTTTTAGATTAGGGCGATCAATCTCACTGGGGCAATAAAAGAAGGGAACCTAATAAGGAATTCTGATAGAAAAGACTAGACTACTACATTATAATAAACTATAGGTACTTACATATAATATAATACTATATTAAAACAATAAGTAGGCATATAAAACAAAAATAAAAGGCTTTAAATTAAAGCATTTGTCATTTTAGCCAATGTGATTTTTTTCTTAATTAAAACTAAGCACGATACAGCATTATTAACAAGCTGCAGCTGCGGGATACAGCGTGAAGCTGATTTGATTTGATAGGATCGCGAGCAATTGTTATAAAATTCTAAAATAATATCTTCAAGGATTATATTATGAGTGCATTCCAGGGCGGATATTTGTTATATATTAAAAAAAAGATTAAGTGCGAGTCTGACTCGCCCACCTAGGGTTCCATACCAATTTCAATATTAGAAGTATAATACAACTTATAAAAGTTGACCAACCTTAGTTTGCAGGCGCATGCACTCATTTTGTATGAAATTAACTACAAATATAAATTTGTAATGACTTTTTTCCTACGAAAGTTCCACTTTTCGAATTTGTTTCTTTATTTATATTGTATTTAAGTTCTCAATTCGTGTCAAATTTAGTAACTGTAGGTTCACGGGAATAACTCTGTAGATTTTGATTACGCCGCGAATTTCGTAAGTCCTAGAAAGTCGATTTTTTTGTGCTCCAAGACTAAATAGATTTAAATATTACATATTAATTTCAGATACCTTCACGCAATCCCAAAATAGATAAATGGCCTTGACAGACGGACAGATGGACAACAAAGTGAACCTATAAAGGTTGTGTTTTTACTGGTTAAGATAGAAAACCCTAACAACATATTAAAATCGTAGTAGGAAAGACTACGAAGTAAGTATTTAGTAAACTAGCGCATGCACTGTGCTGTGAAAGATCAGAGTGGTTTACAGAAATTCTTAATTGGAAAAGTTTGCCTGAAAGCTGAGAAATAATTTACATCAGTAGTCAAAAATATAAGAAATAAATTTAACTAAGCTAATTTATTTTATAATTTACTTTACAGAAGTAATCCGTTCCGAGTTCCAACATATAATACTGAAGAGCGGAATGTTTTGCCTCTAGATATTCTAGGTTTTAGTTCTCTAATATTTAATTGAAATTTACATAATATATTAGATAAACTAGAAAAGATTGTAGTTAATAACAATACTATGTATTTATTATTATCGAAACACCTTTCAAAATACTTAATATTGTAAAAAAAGTTTTTTTGTTATCCAAATTATTATTATTATTATTAATTCAAATAAACGTGAATTGCCCTAAATACTCTCCATTTTTTAAAGAAACCCTTAAACGCATATTTTTTATTATTATCCATAATTTATACTTAGAATTTTTTAAAAAGTAGCTATAAAAGGCATAAAACATGACGTCTACTTCATCACTCATAGCTTAGTAGGCCGCGCCGCCTCCGACCTGATTTCACTTCCCTTTGGTTCATTTTAAGAGAAAACTGCGATTCATCCATTTATTTCTATTTTTATTGGGATTAGCTATCACGTTTAATTAAAATGGGCAATAAATACACTTACGGGTTTTTTTTTTATTTTTAATAACACAAAGGATAATAAAAAATATATAATAATATTGAGGCCGTCGTGACACACAAGGGTGTGATTGTAACACGACGAAAGGTTCCCTCTGCCTACCCTGCTATATGCGGGATACAGCGTGTAGCTGATTTTTTTTACAATACTTTATTTAATTCGTATACCATCTACATCTCAATTAAAGTGTTTATGTATTTTTTACATACTTTGCTTCACTTTAGCCCTTCCCATGATTGAATTCAAGCTGGAACATATGAAATCTGAAATGGTTTTAAGTCTCATAAGATTTTTTATATATATTTTTTATCAAATCAAAGTTAATATTAAACTACTGTTAATATATTAACAATTTTCCGCGTATTAAGTTAATAGTTTTTATGAAGTAGGAACTTACCGTTAACCTACAAATATACATATGTAGGTAAACTTTATGGTAACAATTTTATTAGACACTTATACACATTAAAACGCTTTCGATCGATGTGATTAAAAATTATAGCCTATAAAAAGACGAGCTAGAAAATCTATATTTATACAGTAAAAGGTGTATAACTGTAGTGCGTATTTATCTGTGTATACGTATGTGATGTTTATTTATCATAATATGTATTATCTTATTGAAAATGGGAAACAATCGTACAGTAAAATTTAAGTAGCAAAATAAATGTGAGGCATTTTAACGTAATTTCATTTATAATTTAAAACAAATAAAACTGCCTTTTTAAATTTCAACTGGAACTTCTCATAATCAGAACTTAAACAAACTTTTATCTAACTGCCGTTGAAAAAAGAAACACCGAAATAGGTTGGGTTGATTTTCAGTTATTAGTCCATTTGTTGAGCACATATTTAATGCAAATTTAAGACTTATGTGATTTTCTCATGGATAACAGTGTCGGAAATAGACTAAATAAAATTGGACTACACTAGATTTCAAATAAAAAAATCATCAAAATCGGTTCACCCATTCAAATGTGTGTAAGAAACATAAAAAGTACAGTCGAATTGATAACCTCCTCCTTTCATAGAAATCAGTTAAAAAACGAATATGTATTATATTATTATTAAAAAAATTACATTTCTTTTTTTCTGCAAAAAGTCTAAAATTGCAAATAAAAAAAATATTTTATTTGTAGTACTATTAAAGAAAATCTCAAGAAGTAATATGCCGTTTCCCTAAATTATTAGGAGCACAAAACGAATTACACGCTCCAAAGACATTGATGGAATGAACAAATTAGTGCGAAGACTGTCTTCAAGTTTTATATCACACTATACGAGAGTAGCATAATTTATCAAAATACAACTTGGAATTAAAGAAATTAGTTAAACGCAACGATCCTTCTGTAAATAAGACTGTTTAAAAAAAAAATATATATATATATCATATCAGCTTCACGCTGTATCCCGCACACAGCAGGGTAGGCAGAGGGAACCTAGTGTTAACATATTCCGTTCTCCACTTTCCCCCGATTTCTGGAGGCATTGCGTGTTGAGAGGCGGAACTCAACGCCGCGCTTTGCCTCAACACCAGAGCGAGGAAATGAAAATAAAAATTTAAATAAATATTTAATTTCCTCGAGTTGGGATCGAACCCATAACTAGTCGCGTTTTCTGTGCACACACTTGTGGCCCTTCGACACGACTGGCCTAAATATTTCTATTATAGATAAAATGCATATAAAGTAGCATACATCTTTTAATGATACTGACAATTTTTAATGACGACTACGTTTTTAGAGCCAAAAAGCCGCTAAATAAACCATGTCGTCTTGCCCTTTATGCAACTTTTCAAAAGATGTTCCACATTTTGACAACGAGTGAGATGTTTCTATACCAATTTGTCGCAGCATCCGGACACTTAATGCTGTACTTACATGTTGTTTTTCATTAACTAACATTGTACTGTCAATAAACAAACAAACTAGATTATTAATCGCATTAATATTTACATATATGTATTAATATTTTATTTGCAAAATGCTATGATTTTGTTTGTTGTCGTTTCTATTTAATATTCTATTTAGCAAATAATATATATAAATAAATCAGCTTCACGCTGTATCCCGCACACAGCAGGGTAAGCAGAGGGAATCTAGTGTTAAAACACTCCGTTCCCCACTTTCTGCCGAATTCTGGAGGCATTGCGTGTTGAGTGGCAGAACTTAATGCCGCGCTTAACCTCGACACCAGAGCGAAGAAATGGAAATATAAATTTAAGTAAATATTTNTATATATATATATATATATAGAACTCAATGCCGCGCTTTGCCGTGCCACCAGAGCGAAGAAATGGAAATATTTCATCTCTCGAGTGGAAATCGAACCCACAACCAGTCGGTTTTACACTCACACTTTGTGCCGCTGCGCCACGACTGGCTTCAAATAATATATATAAATACTGGAAATCTATTATTTTATTAACTATTGCAATTAAAAATAAAATAGATTGTTGGGTCTATGATGAAAGGCAATAATAATAAATTAACATTTAATGAATATTTGTTAGTTATTATATTTGTTACTGAATATTACTTTTCTAGCTCCTTATCCGAAGTGTATCGCTAGAAAGACCTAGAAACCAGATGCCAGTACTATAAGAGAGCAACTACAAACTGAAGTTTCCACCGCATCTCGCCGTATCTTAATATAAAGCAGAATCATCCATTTATTTTAATGAAGTGAACAACTCTGCAGTAGACCAATAGGAAATGAGACCAAAACAAAATATACAGCTGCAATATTAGTTGTGATATAATTATGCAAAATAACATATTCCCAAACATTGTTTATTCACATATTAAGTACTAATTTGTTGATATTATAATAAATTTATATAGCTATGGCATGATGTACTTAAAATAGGTTTTTATTTGCGTTATATTGGAAAGTAAATAAAATATAATAAAATATTCGACTAATTTTTAAATAATTGAATCAGCTTCACTAATAATTATAAAGAAAAGTACTAATTAATTTATTATTTCTTTTTCTTTATTATTTCAGGATAACAAAACATACTTGTCTTGAGTTGAACGTAACATAATTTATTAACTTTGTAATAAAGCCTTCTGTTATTTATTTAAGTACATAATATTTCTCACAGAAAATTACATATTTTTTAACTCCACAAATCTTTTAGAGTAGATTGATAGCTCAGTAATATCGCCACTATTAATCACTAAAAGTAGTTTAGAATAAAAATATTAGCTTCATTCTTTATCTCGCTTAGCTAGATGAGTGGCGGAACTCAACGCCGCGTTTTTGTGACGAAGGTGGATGGAAGAGTTCTTTAGTGGGACGAAAGTAAACATGCGGTTATAACTTATGTTTATATTCCAAAGTTTTACATGCTTGTGAACCCTGTACGTACAACTGATACACACTATTTTATACTCTTTTGAAGCTACAATTACCTACTTTTATCGTTTATATTTAAACACGTTCCTTTACTCGATATCAAATACTTAAAAATAATAAAAGTATATTGCTAATACAAAATTATTATAATTTATATTATTATATTTTTATTTTTAGATATTTTATTAAATAATAATTATGTATACTAATATTATTATCATTATAAATTATTATTATTAGATCAAATGATATTGAATTCATCTTTTTTTTATACAACTGCAACGACCAAAGGTTGCCTGGAAGAGATCGCTTTAAGCGATAAGGCCGCCTTATTGTACATGTTGTTTCTACTTATTTTGTATAAAATTTATGTAAATTTTATGTGCAAAAAAGTATATTGTATTGTATTAGATAAACATATTAAATAGTGTATCGGGTGGTATAATGAGAGGTATCATATTATCTATTACACATTGTCTTCTTAAAAGAACGAAGAAATGAAAATAATTCATTCCTGCGAGTGCCAATCAAACCAGCAACCATCGCGTTCACAAGCAGAAGCTGTGCCGCTGCACCACGAAGGCTTCAAAAACGGTTCGAGAGTAACATTTACGAAGTTCTTCTCAAAACAAACTCAACTATAATATAATATAAGAATTCTTTAAGTCTTTTATAATATAAGAATTATGAAAATTATGTGAACTGCATACATATAACGGTGAAATAAGTTATTAAATAAGCATTTAAGATTCTAGTAAACTCAGCAAGTTATATAAGAATGTCGCTTAAAGCTGTTTCTCTTAGCGTATTTCTTTGAGTACTAACGGTTCATAGCTGTAAATTCCATTTGCATATTAATTAGGTAATTAAAAGTTGACGCAAAATTAACTTACTGTCACACATTTAATTACTATGTACGTACTAGATGACTAAAAATAATGTAAATTTAAATGAAGAACTTTTACCTTTTTTTATTTAGAATTTTAATTTTTTTTTTGTGTTTAAAAAAATGAAATCAAATTAAATCAGCTTCACGCTGTATCCTGTGCATAGCAGGGTAGGCAGAGGGAACCTAGTGTTAAGACACTCCGTTCCCCACTTTCCGCCAAGTTCTGGAGGCATTGCATGTTCAGTGGTGGAACTCAACGCCGCGCTTTGCCTCGACACCAGAGCGAAGAAGTGAAAATATAAATGTTAATAAATATTCCATTTCCTCGAGTGGGGATTGAACCCACAACCGGCTGATTTTACAGTCACACTTTGTGGCCCTGCGCCATGACTGGCCTCTGTGTGTAATTATGATTAAATATATTTAGCGTATAAAAAGAATTTCAAAGATATCAAGCAACAGTATAGTTATTGTCAATAAGGTCTATCCTTTCTGTGTATTCCTCTGGGATGGAACATATTATTTATATTTACCTATCTCAAATAGACAAAGGAAAAAAAAGAAACATATATCTATTTAACCTTATTTTATGTACATTTTGCGAAAAATGGCATACAAGGTAACTGATAGGTGTCGGTTCTTACGTTACATTGCGATGTTTTTTTATCTTCACACTATATCCTGAATATAACTTTTCACCCAGATCTCTCTCGAACATCTCGCATTCAACGCCATTTTTTATTGATCAAAAATACAAAAATTCATTGTCCGAGTCCGACCGAACCCACCGAACAGATGGTTGTAGGTTCGGTCCCTGTATATGGAGCCCGAATCCCCAGTTGTTGCTTTTACAATCAGACACTATCATTCCGTCACGACAGCATAAAGAAACGTTGTTATATTTATTAGAATTAGGCCGTCGTGGTGCGTGGCACAAACGTATGCTTGTAAACACGGTAGTTGTGGATTCTCCACTCCGGAAAATATTAAATATACGCATAATATGTTGAAAAATTGTATTTCTTTATAAAAGAATAATACCTCTTTTGACGATGTAAACAATAAAATTATTATAATTATATATTTTAGAAGAATAGCGAATACAGCTCTCCCGGTATTCATCATTCATCACTTACCTGTATCATGACAACATTCCATTTATATTAATTAACCTCAAAATGTTGTGCGGTAGCGGTATTACAGTTTATTATTTTATAATTTTCGCAAAGTTCTCTTTTCATAATAAAATAAAAGCGATTTTAATCTCAAAATATTCGTATATAGTGTATCCATAAAATATTTCACAAAAAGGTAATGTCGGTCGTTTACTATACCCAGATGGCCATAATAGCTTTAAAAACTCCCATTAAATATACAAAAAAAGAAAAAATATTATATTAATCTTGCTTAAATCACTAAAACTGAAACCGTACCATACTGAGCGGAGGGACAAGTAAGTATGGAACAGGTTTGACATAAAATAAACATCGCAAAAGCTAGCGACCCACTCGCGGCTTCGCCCGCTTGAATAACATAATGATTAATTTAGTAATCTGCATTACTTTTATTTTCCAATTATAATATCATTTTAAAAACAATACCTATATCATAGAACATAAAAAAAGTAAATTTCAGCTAATACAATAAAACAGTTATTTATAGCCATTGTGTCGAGCAACATTCTTTAAATAATAAAATGGTGAAAATATTAAAATGGTACCTATAACTTTTTTCATTTCTAAGCCGATTGAAATAAAACAGCCACTAAATGTTAAAGGAAGTTTGCCAAAATACAACAGTGGAAACGGACATCCGTAAAGCCGTTTCTAAGATTAACGTGAACAAACGCACAATCAGACAAAAAAAATAAAAATAATTGTAGTTGGTTCTATTACGTTATTAAAAGCCACCAATAACATTTTTTCTCTTAAATCTTCCATGTATAGACATTGATCTGTTACCATCTTATTTTAAATATAGATAAATAATTGAAATTGAAAGTGATTTGATAAAAGCAATTTTACTTCTCAAAGACCGGAAATTGGTTCGGGGAAAACCTGAAGTCCTCCGTTTTGATAATTTTAACAGAAATATAAGCTAGTGCTATACATTCTGATTACATATCCGCATTACATTTCTTTTTGATTCGCACTATATTCGATAAATATAGCACACGGCAGGCAGAGGGAACCTAGTCTTAGAATACTCCGTTCTCCACTTTCTGCCGAATTCTTTGGCTGGAAAAAATGAGAATATTAAATATTCGATTTCTTTTCTATTCCCAAATCGAACACACGACCTATCACGTTTTCACATTTTTGCCTACAATGCCTTTTATGTTTTTATGTCAATATTCGGGTTGGTGATCGTCGATCATGTTGATTGCTGTGTAGTTAATTGTTTTTATATATTGTTATTGTCCCCTCATCTCTATAGGAAATAGCCTTTTTGATGTTGTGTACAACTACATCAATTAAGGAATATCCATTTGCCTGGCGAATATTCTAACTAAATTCTAGATAAGTGCGAGTCTGACTCTCAAAGCGAGGGTTCCGTTCAAAATTTAGGATCTTATGTCAGTGGGAAGTACAACTTTTTAAAGGTAATAAACTTAACTTTCGACTTTTTTTGGCGTAAGCTCTCAAATTTCGATTTTTCGGTTCAAGCATTCAAATTCCCATATCTTGTCAAATATGAGGTTTACGAAAACACATTCCTTTCACTTTCCACTCTCAAATTTATCGAGACATGGCATATTGAGTGACGAATCTCAACAGAAAATGTCAATATAAAAGTATCAATTTGTTTCTCGCTGCTTTAAAATATTGAAAGTCATGTATTATTTGGAATCAGATCAATTTGATCTAAATAACATCTCATAGATTAATATGAATATATATCTTTTTTAGCTTAACATTGTATCTCGCACAGGGCAAGCAGATACAGCGGAGGGAACCCTAGTATTAAGACACTCGATTCCCATTAAGATATTTCTGTTCCCGTTCGTTCCCGTTCTCGAGGCATTGCGTTTTGAATGGCGGAATTCAACGCCGCGCTTTACCTCGTTACCAGAGCGTGGAAATGAAAATATTAAATATTTTATTCCCCAAATTGGGGCCCGAAGTAACAACTTTTGCGTTTATGTAGTCACTCACATGTATCCCTGCGCCACGACGGCCTTCATATAATTATACAATTTAATTCTATTATTAAGGAAAATAATAACAAATAATGTTACTCATTTTAAAGATAGTGTAAACGAGTAAATAAACCTGTATTAGTTAACAATATTTGAATAGCGTATCCATACATTCCCCTTTCCATACAGTGAGTATGAAGCGTGTTCAAAGTACAATGGCCAGAAGGTAGGAGATCAAACGTACTACTCCTTTGGTAAATGTTTACGGTGCTATTGATTTCTGGGCATTCGTTCCGTTAGAAATATAGAAACCTATAGCTATAATATTTTTAAAGGAAATTTTGATAATTTTAATATTATTTCAAAATGACTTAATAAGCTTAAAACGCCCAGTGAGGCATGTCGTGGCGCAAGGCACAAGTGTGACTATAAATGCGAAAGGTTGTGGGTTCAATTGCCACTCGAAGAATTGATATACACATATATATATATATATATATATATATATATATATATATATNTTTATTTCTTCGCTCTGGTGTCAAGTGAAAGCGCAGCGTTGATTTCCGCAACTCAACACGCCATGTCTTAAAAGCATTTGAACTTATTTAATTATATTGTTATAAATAAAAAAATTTCGACTGCACACTTGTAGAACACAATTGTATAATAATATTGCTTACATGAAATTTTGAAAGCTTTCCGCATTTTATATTCATAATTCGGTTTGAAATTACTTTTTGTTTCTTCCACCACATATACTCATAAAAGCTGCCTGTGGGAAATATACGCGGCTTAGAACTAAATACACAAGGCAACGTTTAAAACTTGGATCATTTTAATTAATAAGTTAAATTTTAAGCCCATTTTGAAACACGTTCTTCATAAATATAACGTATTCCGTCGCTATATCTGCTATACTTGTTTAGTGCATGCTAGGTGGAAATTTTGTTGGAAACAATCAGTACAGTACGGTAAAAAGTTTTATAAAAACTAAAAACCGATAAATGATAGAGACGATACGAGGGCAACATACAAAATAGCTTTATTTGCGTCGTTTGAAATCGTATGTCGCAGTGACTACCCATATATACAACTAAGAATAAAATGCAATTTTGCTGATCAAATAAACTTTCAAAAGCTTACTAATACTTTAATTTATTTCTGGTTTTAGTTGCTAGTTAGTCTCAGGAGGTTGTTTTTATTTCAATAAACCAGGATGGTTTATTTTCATTCTTCCAATTTAAACAATGTACATGTCTCCTCCAGATACGTTTGGATAGTCATATCTCAAAAACTACTTTAGGAATATACTTCATTTAAATTTTAAAAAAATCTATATCAGTAAACTTACGCTTACCGGGAAATTTTTGGACAGACTAACTAACATAAATACTTACGAAAAGCACATACACTTGTAAAGTTAACACTCACTACTCAAACTATTGTCCGATTTCAGCGATATCACAAATCAAATTGAAAACCTCTCTTTTTAAAATCGGATAAAACGATATAGTATATCGTCATAGTAAGATAAAATCTTTATCGTATTAGTTACATTGTTATATAATGTTTTATCTAGGTTCAATCTTATGCCAGGGAAGGGATACAAATTGCGGCCGCGGGCATTTTGAAGCGACGGGACTCGAGACTCGTCGATTGCTTTTGCAGGGAGAAATGTTTATACAGAAAGCTGTATTTCGTCAAGATTACAGCCAAACCCAAAAGCCAAAGAACTAAGTTAAGTTGAACATCCTTGAGGATTTGAATTTTTATTTGATATATTAAATTATGGTTGAGGCCAGTCGTGGCGCAGGGGCACAAAATGTGACTGTAAAATCGACTGGTTGCGGGTTCGATCTCCACTCGAGGAGAGATATTTACTTAAATTTATATTTCCATTTCTTCGCTCTGGTGTCGAGGCAAAGCGCGGCGTTGAATTCTGCCACTCAACACACAATGCCTCCAGATTTCGGCAGAAAGTGGAGAACGGGGTGTCTTAGCACTAAATTCCCTCTGCCTACCTACCCTACTGTAAAAAAATATGGTTGTATTCAATAATAGTCTGCTTATTTACTGTTTTAATAGAAAGAATATTTTTTTAAAAATTACGATATTGATCAACCAATCAAAAACAAAGAAGCGACTGTGTTTAATGTAGTTGTAACTTGTAAGTGAAAAACTCGACATATGAAATAAATTTAAATTAAAAGAAAGTATATTACGAAATTTGTTATTATTTTAAATTGAGTAAATTCTACAATTTAATTTTAAAAATGAAACTGTTATTTATTATTATATATAATATACAATTTATAAGCATTGACAATTAGACAACTGTAAGGAAAAAAATAGAATTTAAAAGCATAGTAGGTATCCTCAAATGAAAACGAAGAAGAACGTACCCATATGACTTGGTTACGTCGAAAAAATGGGTAATGAAAGAATGGCAAAGTATGAAGACCCTCCAGATGGCATGTATAAAGGTATAGAGAATGAAACGAAAAAGGTTCAGGTAGAGACCGCTTAGCGCTACTTTTTCTCCATATTCTAGGCTTGGGACAAAGCACAAAGCTGAAAAAAAATCTTAGGCCTGTATTTATTATATAGCTCATTCTGAGATCTATGTTGAGAGCGATCTTGAGATATCGTTTTATTAATTAATTAATTAATTTGTTAATTAAAAAATCATCTCAAGATCGATCTTAAGATCGATTTCACAGTTGAGAACAATTTATGAATACGTTCCTTAATATAAAAAGTAGACAATATTGCCCCATTTAATTTATAGATTTTACCACATTAAATAAAAATAAACGAATTTCTAATTTATCTTTCTGAAATCATAAAAATCTTTTATCTTGACGTAACTGTCTGGAAATATCTCTCATATAAAGAATATTACTCACTAAAAGCCCGTGAAATGGGTGTCATTTAGGAGTAATTCTTCTCAGAGGAAAATGAAACCGTTGGACATAAATTGGCTGATTAAGACTGCAATATTACTGTAATGTCTACTAACGAGACATTTGAGGAAGTTCTATTAGATGGGGTATAATATAATAAATTTACGTGTTTACAAATAGCGTTTGTTTAACTGAAAAATAAATTATAAAACCTCTTATATGTTTGCTTGTTTTACATTTACTTGTACTTGTTTCATGTTATTTTACGTAAATTAATAGTTAGTTTATAGCATTAAGTTAAATATTACTTAAATTCTGCAGTTGAACGTGGTAAAAACATATTTTTTTCCAAACATAATTATCATCCCTATTATTGCTTAAAATAACCTATAGATTATATAAAAAACCCGCACACAGCAGGGTAGGCAGAGGGAACCTAGTTGCCTGTTAAGACACTCCGTTCCCCACTTTCTGCCGAATTCTAAAGGCATTACGTGTTGAGTGGCAGAACTCAACGCCGCGATACATCATAGAATATATAACTTATTAAATATAGTTGATTATCTTTCCCTATATTTTTTTCAATAATTTTAAGTTCTAGTTAATTAATGCTAAAGATAACCAATTATTTATATATACAACTTATTGAATAAACTCTATTAACCTTTCCAATCGTATTTAACTACACTACAGCGGGCAACTAAGTTGTGAAGCTAAATGGTTCAAGATTGCAACCTTCACATCCCCTCAGGCTCGATCTTCCAGAATTGCCAGGTTCGACCACTTCGAGTTACAAATTATTCATTGGCGATTACAGACATCTAGGATAATTTGTCAGCTTAATAACTTTATAAGTGCTAAGAGAATACGCCGCTATTCTTGCCGTTGAAAAGACCGGATTTAACAAAGTTGTTCTAGAGGAATTACAGGTTAAAGAGGGTTTAGCTAAGCAACTTTCAATGAAATATGCAATGTGTTGCTAAGTTTCCCGTACGGGAATTTGTTTTGTATTACAGTTACATGTTACTTAAGTTTGATGATTAAGATGTTAAAGTGTGACTGTAAAACAGCCGGTTTTACAGTTGTGGGTTCGATCCCCACTCGAAGTGATGAAATATTTACTTAAATTTATATTTCCATTCCTTGGCTCTGGTGTCGACGACAAACGTGGCGTTGAGTTCTGCCACTCAACACGCAATGCCTTCAGATTCGGGAGAAAGTGGGGAACGGAGTGTCTTAACATTAGGTTCCCTCTGCCTACCCTGCAGTGTGCGGGATACAGCGTGAAGCTGATTTTTTTTTATATAATTACTTTTGTTTTATATATTATAAGAGTATGGAGTATGGAGTTCAAAGTACTAAATAAAAAATAAATGCACCTATAATTTATTCTTTAATTTCAAATTTATTTATTTAATTAATACATAAAACAATGCATTATTTATCTATGTTAAGACTACTAACATTTTTAGAATATATGACTAATCGTGGTAAAAGTATAATATGAGAATATGCTACGACCTAATACCCTATTTGTTTTCTATGAGCAGTCCAGTTTCATAATTAAGTAACTTGTCTGCATAAGAAAGGATACAATATCCGGTCTAGTCTCAAGAGAAAACGCTAGCTAGTTGCATACTAAAATCCGGAATATTCCTTCACCTTTAATTTTACTACAATATAAAATAAAAATGGAAAGAAGCTGGAAAGAAAATGTGATTACTTAAAGAAATCAATAAGTGACTTCACTCCTTTGACGGTAGAAAAGCTTCGGCTTTTTCTTATTTCAAATTTCCTTAATAAAAATATATTTGATCGAATATCTAACTAGTTTGTAGTTATAGATAGAATGTATATGTTGTAGGATATTCTCTGCATTTTTCTTCATTTTTTTTTATTTTATTTTACTCTGTCTACTGCCATGTGCATATTGCGGGATACAGCGTGATGCTAAAAAAAATAAAAAATAATATGTACTTAGTTATGAAATTGTTCATTAATTTACTTAAACTGCATACAAACATTTTTCAAACTGTTTGTACATAATAAAAATACATATTTTTGTAATATTACGTTATAAACAGATATGTGTACTACATACGTACATATATGTATATGTAGTACATATATATATCAGCTTCACGCTGTATCCCGCACACTGCAGGGAACCTAGGCATAGGCAGAGGGAACCTAGTGTTAAGACACTTCGTTACCCATTTTCTGCCGAACTCTGGAGGCATTGCGTGTTGAGTGGCAGAACTCGAGTGGGGATCGAACCCACAACCAGTCGGTTTTACAGTCACACTTTGTGCCCCTGCGCCACGACTAGCCTCTATGTAGGTAGTACATATATAGACCTATTTATTTCCAAATACCTTAGTACATAATTGTAAAAGAGAAAGAAAAATTTAAATATGTAAAATATTTTCAAATGTTTCCTAAAAGGCATCTAAGAATGACCCATATACAGAAAAATCGGAGCTCAACAAAAAGCTGTACGTAATTTTTGGCTGTTCAACAATTCCTGTGTCTCGTGAATAATTTTGAGATTCTATGCAGACTTTTTCCTTGTAAAAAAGGGATGCGCCAAAACAAAAATATTAATATGTCAAAAAAGACCACTCTTAGCAATTTATTATTGGATTTTATTATTATAAATAATAAAAAATTCAAGAGACGAGAGAGAGAGAGAGAGAGAAGAGAGGTTGCATATAAATTTTTCAAATAGATAATAGCGAAAAGGGAATGATATTCTTTGTTTCATGAAACCTAAAATAATCTATAATTTAGTATTTCACTGTATTTCATGTAAAACTTTGCTACCCAACGTACAAGATTTACGACTGTAGACTGATGACTAATCAGTTCATCGGAAAATAATTTCGCATAGATAGATATAGCTACCAATTCCTTAGAAATAGATATTAAAGTGAAATAGAATATTTATTAATAAATTAAGTTATTTCTAATAATTTTTCATATATTTTTTTCAATACTTTAAAGGATTTTCAGTAACGCCATAACGGATAATAGAATTGAAGTTTTCTAGACACGTACGCGCCAAGGGTTACTTTGCAATATACTTTTATATTTGTAAAATTTTCTTCCCACAATATTAAATATTTTTGCTATAGGTATTAATTTTTTTTGTAAATATATAATAAATATTACACAAAGTAGTTAGTAAAAGGTTTATTTTTAGATATTGTCCAATTAATGTGCTCAAGAGAATTAGACAAATTAATTTTTAGCATCACACTTTATCCCGCACCTCTCAGTGTAGACAGATGGAACCTGGGAAGGGTTAAGTCACTCAGTTGCCATTAAAACACTTTCGTTCCCCACTTTGCGCCGAATTCTCGAGGTATTGCGTGTTGAGTGACGGATCTCAACCTCGCACTTTGCCTCGTCATCTGGTAACGCGTGCCTCATACTTAGATAAAAAATCGCTATATATTTACTTATTTATTAAAAATAAAATAAAAGAAGAACAAATCGAGGCCGAGGAGAGGCCGTCGTAACGTAGGAGAACAAACGTGCGAATGTGAACGCGACGATTGTGGGTTTTATTTCCTCTCGGGCAACGAAATATTTAATATTTTCATTTTCTCATTCTGAAGTAATTTTTACTTAATACACTTATTATCAAGCATTTTTATGTAATTGATCAAATGAAGTTTATAAAATGAGCTTTAAAAAGTTATCATCTATCGCTATGTTTAATTGCGTTAAATATACAAGTTAAATTAGTTTAACAACTTACTTAATTGCTGCTTTTATTGGAATACATTTTAATAATATAAATGATCCACTTCAAAGAAAATAAACAAAGAAGATTAAAACAAACTTTAAAGTAAACTAAGGAATATCAAAGAGATTGAAATGAGAGAAGTCAAACCATTAATTTACATCGTTACCGTAACTGTCGATCGATACTGGAATATTAATGTAGTGGTTAGAGGAATATACCTAAGTATTTTAGATCACGATAACAGATCGATGTTTTAGTCTTTTAAATTATTTTTAAAAGCTTTTATTTAATACTTATTTAGAAAACGTATATAAATTTGTAGCTGGACTCGAACCCGCGCCTCCTGGTAACCGACCAGAACCGAAACATTTTTATACGTTTTCTAAATAAGTATTTTTCTTTCCTAAGTGTGGAATAACACTTTAAAAATGTTAATGCTTTTATTTAACTTGCCGTGTCAATTTGGAACGTCTTAAATTATTGTTGAAATTCGGATAATCAATATAACAATATTTTTAATATAATATAAAATAGCAACCGCAACTAAATGGCAAATTATAAAATTTTTCACAACTCACCCAATATAAGTACAAACAACAAATAAAAGGATTTGAGGCTGATTACTTGAGCTCTTTTAAATAGAATTTAAAAAATTAAATCAGCTTTACGCTGTATCCCGCACACAGCAACCTAGTGTTAAGACACTCCGTTCCCCACTTTCCGCCGAGTTCTGGAGGCTTTGCGTGTTGAGTGGCGGAACTCAACGCCGCGCTTTGCCTCGACACCAGAGCGAAGAAATGGAAATATAAATTTAAGTAAATATTTCACCTCCTCGATTGCGGATCGAACCTACAACCAGTTGGTTTTACAGTCACACTTTGTGCCCCTGCGTGACACTTTAATATACTATACATTTTATTAAGTATATGTTATATTATGTTTAATATAGTATTTGTATACATACAGTTAATAATTATATTAGGTTATATGACATCTTATTGGAAATTTAGCCCTTAGTACAAATTATGCATAGAATCTAGGAACCGTATTGTTACCCAACACCGAACATTACCTGATAAGCATCGTAATGTTACTTGTATTCGTGAACGAAAGATCTTACTAGAAAAGTCTCTCGGAAAAATTGAAATACAATTATTATTCTATTAAAATGATAACTTTTTAACACAGACAAGAAATATATAGACTGACTGACGAAACTTAGTCCAAACAGCCAAAGGGAATTTAGATAAAAGGTATAGGAAAATAAAAAAACACCTTAAGTGAGATTTTAATTAAAATCAATTAATTTCACAAAAAAATGTTGTTATATATTTAACTATTATAATTTTAAAAGGCTTATCTATTATTGGGTGCTTAAGAAACTACTGTTTACATGACGGATATAGAAATTGTGATCATTTATGATTAACAAAATTTTCAATAATTAAAATCAACATAAAAGGGAAACTCTTCTTATTCAAATTCAAGAACATTACTAACAAACTTATTCCCCCTCTAGAACATCAGTACCATTTCCCGTGAATATTTAAATGGGTCTACTTCGTCGCGTTACAGTTAAGCTATCGTTAAACTTCACTGAGTTAAGTCAACGGGCCCGAGACAAAAAATCTGTCGCACAACAAAATAAAAACAAGACTCGACTACTTTTAAGTTAGCCTTAAGAAAAGTTAAGGTAACTACACACTTTACAATATGGCAGCAAGTTGTTTAGAAGATATAAATCACTTTCAGGATAATTTTTATAAAAAAAATATACAAACATCATTTTACAATTAAGACTGATGATTATGGTTTCAAACTCGATTTAAAAAAAATGTTAAGAATAATTAAGTTTCAAGCTGTGCCCCATATATAGCAGGGTAGGCAAAAAGAATCTAAATTCAAAACACTCCGTTTTCGACTTTTCACAAAAAATCCAGAGATTGCACGTTCAGCGACGAAACTCAACACCGCTCTTATCTTACCTAAGAGCCAGAAATGAAAATAAATCTTTGCCTCGAATGGGAATCGCACCCACAACCGTCATTTCTATAGTCCAATGTAATCCCACAGCGCCACCATGGATTAAGATGTGAATCTTATTCAAATTTTCAACACTAACAAGGTAAGAATATTGTAATTATCGTAAACGTGATTATTAATCACAAATAAATATGTACATAAAATTAATTGTATTCTCTATTTATTATGACTTGAAAAAGGGAAATTTGAAATGAAACGATAAAGTTGAAGTAAGTAAGCAAGAATAGGAGAGAGAATACTTGTTTAAAATTATTAAGTTTTCGCGTGTTCAGTAAAATTCAAAACCACATTATTGTCTCTTTTATAGGCCATTACAATGTCTTGGTCGAGATTGTTTCCACTGATATTAAAGTTTGCCCTTAATCAGCTTTTAATGTCTTCTCGCGAATTTTCGAATATACAATTTACTGAAAGGAGATCAGTAAACGTCATGAAGTATTTGTTATTTTGCTTACATTATTATATATTATTACCTTAAAATGAATTTCGTGTGACATACAGGGATATCTTAAGAGGAAGATTAATAAAAAATCGTAGCAAGTCATTTTTTTAGTTTATTTTTGTTTAGTAAGTAGTATATTAAACAACAAACAAACCAAGCTGTAACAGTGAGTTGTTCTGAGTGCCTATCAAGCTGCGAATGCCTCAAAAGTCTATATTATTAAATAAAATAAATCTAAAATCAGCTTCACACTGTATCCCGCACACAGCAGGGTAGGCAGAGGGAATCTAGTGTTAAGACACTCGGTTCCCCACTTTCTACCGAATTCTGGAGGCATTGCGTGTTGAGTGGCAGAACTCAACGCCGTGCTTTGCCTCAACACCAGAGCGAAGAAATGGAAATATAAATTTAAGTAAATATTTCATGTCCTCGAGTGGGGATCGAACCCACAACCAGTCGATTTACAGTCACACTTTGTGCCGCTGCGCCACGACTGGCTATTATTATTACAGTGTAATATATAAACGTCTGTAGTCTCCATAATATTTAAGTTGCACAAACTAAAAAAACTTAAAGAAGTCAACGTGATTCGATTACTGCGATTATTGAACCGAGTCACTTTGATGATTGCTTTTTTTTGCTTTTTTAAGCTCAACATCTGTATAAATACTTACGAAAAGGGTAAAAGCTATTAAAAATTCCAATTGAATTGACATTTCATGTCATTTGGATTTCAAATATTTACGTTGCGCTACAATAACGGTCCTCCTTCTGAAATATTTCAAAACGGTTTGTAGTTGCGTCTTCAGATCTTTTGCATATCTAAACGATGTATATCTAAAAAGTGATATAGACAAATAGAGTTATTTATGTTTTAATTATATATATATATATGTATAATGTAAAAAATATATCTTTAACCTGTGCACATCAATTATATTAAATTATACTTTTATTGTTCTTCATGCAATTTTGTAGTTAAAAATAGCTATATCGAGCTCCCGCGATTACTCTGTAAACACGTTATGCCCTGTACAAATAAAAAATACATATTCTTCTTCCAGATCGGAACCAGACAGACCGCTTTATGGCTGTTTTACTGTTTGCAATTTAAGTTGAAACGTTACACCCGAGACGAACAAATAATATTACACATATACCGAGTGTTATGAAGCTTAGTGACTGGTTATATTACATACTCACATAGCATTACCGTGTTATTTCTTTAATTGTGTGGCTTATAAAATTCCATTAATTTCAAAACTAATATAAAAATACCAGCCAATGTTATAAAATCATTTACAACTTAAATTGGTATACTCCGGATCAATGTTAATGTCAGAGTTATATTGAAGCTTACAACTTTTGTGAAAATCATAACAGAACCGACAAACATAAAATATAATATTATAAATAAGAAATTGACATAATTCTTATTCCAGTCGTGGCGCAGGGGTGCACGCGAGTACCTGACTGCAAACAGATTGTAGGTTCGATTTCCCCTCGAGGAAATGAAATATTTAATATTGTCATTTTCTTCGCTCTGGTACACAACAAATAATGCCTTAAGTACGCACTAGGTTCCCAGGTCCCCTCTGCCTACTCTGCTATGTGGGGAATACAGCGTGATGCTGAAAAAAACTATGTTCCCTATGCCCGGTCAGTATTATGTAGAAATATAGAACAGAAGAGTAAATAATATAATATATAAAAAAATATTATACAAACAAGCTACGTAAGGTACAAGTTGGACATTCAAACTGCCTCAATCAATCTCCTGTTTTAATTATTGCAGACGTGTTCCAATATTGATTCCCCGACGTTAGTTCCTGAATAAAACGGATTTGAAACGCTCGATACGAATAAAAACATTAGAAACTGTTAGTGCTGAATTTACACAAAAAATATAGTGCCTTTTCATTTCAGCAACAATATTTGTAAAACAAAATTCACGATACCTGTGCAGTTTGTCGGATGATGCCAGTCGTGGCGCAGCGGCACGAGGTGTGACTGTAAAACCGACTGGTTGTGGGTTCGATCCCCACTCGAGGAGATGAAACTTTACTTAAATGTATATTTCCATTTCTTCGCTCTGGTGTCGAGGCAAGGCGCGGCGTAGAGTTCCGCCACTCAACACGCAATGCCTCCAGAATTCAGGGGAAAGTGGGGAACGGAGTGTCTTAACACTAGGTTCCCTCTGCCTACCCTGCTGTGTGCGGGATACAGCGTGAAGCTGATTTTTATTTTTATTTTTTATAATAGATAGCTAGTTACTACTAGTTTTCATTATTTTTTATTAATTGCTAAAATTTTCTTGTATTTAAAGGCAACTGATAGTAAATTAATATGATAAATATCAAATCAGTAAATTTCATCTTGAAATATACCACAAAAAATCTAAATTAAAATTTAACTGACATGATTGTGGTTACCAACATAGTATACAGATAAAGTTGTAAGTACTTTAAGTACGTTGATCACGAAGAAAAACGCAAATCAATAAATGGATATATCGAATCGATAGTAAATATAACATAATAAACTTATGGATAAACCAACAAAACGACTATAAAACTTATTGGAGACTTGACAACTGTGAAAGCGTTGCTGACCTAATTTTTACATGACCTGCAATGCAGCTACTAGCCTATAAGGCTGGAAGGAAGTTTTATTTGTTCTTAAATTTTCCAATCAAAGAAAGCTAGATGAAGCTCGAAAAACGAAAACAATTGAACATGCAAAATAATGTATTAAAAAAATGGGCTAAAAATCATTGTACATTTCACATAGGCCAAAAATTCTGACAAAATATATCCAGCCAGGAATGAAACAATTAATTTGTGACGGATAACTTTTGTAAAATTGTTTATAAAAACGTATTACCAAAAATTACAATTTTAGGTTGCCCTAGCTTATTTCATAAATAAATGTAGTTTTATGAAGTACATTAATGTTTAAGAATCACCTAGAAGCGAAATGGATAATCACCTAAGTTGTTTTATTGACTTGGCTAATCGTTATTATGAGCCAATACCCTAAAGAGAAACATGAGCGTAGGGATGGCAGAATCGGATGGTCCGTGCCCACCACAATAGTTTCGTGCCCACTCCAGAATTCTTACTAACAAAAAATTAAAAATCTTTTACAAAAAAGATCAATTTAAAGCCAACGTCAAGATCCCCCTGGAAAATAGCCCTAAATAGATAAATACTCCTGTAGTAAAAAAATAAAAATAAATTAATAAAACTAGGAACGAATCCTTTACAGGTTGTTCTTAATACAAGACAGATTTGTGAACGAATTTACCTTTACCTGTAGTAAGGTTTGATTATTCTGTGGTTAAAAAACATTCAAGCGGCTATTGTAGGCAGGCATTCTTTATCTAGCGGAATTGATATGCATTTAATAAAAACTATGAAACCTCATAATCCTTTGCATGGACAACTCGGTCAAACTACTAATCATATTATTTTTTACATTTTTAAAGTTTTATTCACAGTTAAGAGAGAAAAATATTTTTTAGAGAATGTGTAAAAATCTGGAGTTACCCCCACGCCTCTTGGAAACCGTCCAAGAGACGCGGGCTCCAATCCCGCGTAATTCAAATTTTTATACGTTTTCTTAATTTATATTTTTTTATCAGCAGCACGCTGTATCCCGCATACAACAGAGTAGTCAGCGTGAAACTAGTATTGAGACACTTCGTTCCCCGCTTTCCGCCGAACTTTTCGAGACATGTAGAATGTAGGCGTAAAGAATGCTGCAACTCAACATCGGGCTTTGCCAGAATGAAGAAATGAAAATTTTAATAAATAACAAAACCTTCACCCGAGTGTGGGTGGATGAAGTAGTATAAAGACACACGGTCTTCATACCACCCCACCACATTTTCCAGTGTCCAATTTTCCTACAAATTACAAATGGTATGTTGAATGGTGAAAATTAACGCCGCACGTTGCCTTATCAAAAAGGAAAAATAAAAGAAATTCATTGACCCGATTTAAAATGGAACCTAGAATTATCGCGTTAAAAGTCAACTGCTGTACCACTGCGTCATGATGGTCTTCTGAGATTATTATAAAATAGTATACAATTTATTGAGACAAATATCGTCGACATCAGTTTAATGAAACTTTAAGCACGACTCGGATATTAACATAAAATATACAATATTTTAAATATGTAAAGTAAGAAAGGAGAAAAGCAACGAGTCCAACAAAAGGAAATATTTCAAACCAATAAATTCCATTTAATAAACAACTTAGTACATAAATAATACTTTTACCCAAAATATGGAGTAATTTAAGAATGTGTACGAAACTATAACGCTAATATTTAGCCAAAGTTTGGCCATAAATCCGTTTTATCTCACAATTTAGCGCAAAACCAGGCTTTTGTGAATATGAAATTACCATCTTTATAGAGATTTAAATAAAAGATCTTTATCAATTATTTCAACTTCTATTAAGAGAAAACATTAGTGTTAAAATTATATTGATTAAATCCTTATTCCATTTCCTACTGTAAGAAATAAAAAAATGAATAGAGCGTTGTTCAGTTTCCGCCTGAATTCAAGACATTGCGCGGCGGAACTAGTCCCCATGTTTATCTATAAATATTTTTTTTATTTATTTTGCCGTATAATTAATTTTTATAAAAAAAATACTCCGAGTGAGAGTTGTACCCACCGCCATCGTGATACAGTAAGGTGCTATCGCACTGTCACAGTGGGCTTAAAATAATATAAAATTTTAATATTTCCATGAATAGAAAGCATGGACCGAGTCATCGCTCGCCTTTAAAATATATGCCACTTACTACGACAGCGTTGTTTTTTAACAATAAATAATATTATTATATAATATAAATATCTTTTCTCAATGTGTATATGTATATTTAACAAAAATTGGGTTAAATTTTCGCACAAGAAACTTAAATATTCCCAAAGACACCCCAATGCGGTTTACATCGAAACTTGTGGGTTGTGGTGTAGCACGTACTGGCACGAGATTACGAGATCCAGCTCGAACAAGAGTTAGCTCATAATCCTAGCGTGATGCTATGAAGCTTAATGAAGTATCGCGCTCGAAAAGCTTTCTTTGATAATCTCACCAAGTTTTCTTCAGCCATACCTTAAATATTTTTCGAAAGAAAATTATTTTTCAAAAACGTATGTCCTTTTCGTATAAATTATTATTAATATATTTTTTATAAGGAATTCTTATTAATAAATAACTAGTTTCTGAATATTTATTTTTACTCGATGAATTAACTATACATCGAATATGACACACAAATGTCATTGGAAATCCGGTAAAAGGCTTTTAGTATACAGTTATGAAGTTATAAGTAGATGTTACAAACGTATCGCGACATGGTGCTAATTATATATTTCCGATGAATAAAATATTCGATTTTAAATCGTAATCAAATCGGCCACAGATTTAAATTCTTTAAAAATAATATTTTTGTTCTGCTTACTTTGACAGATAAAAAAAATTAAATATCTTTTAATTTCGTTCTAATCATCCACGTCTGACTTCCTCGTGTTTAACGAGGGAAACGTCAATTAAATACTCTAAGGATATCTTAAAACTAAGGTTAAAATTATAATAAACAGGGGATGTCACCAAATCCTTAATATTATAAAATAAAACTTTTAGAGAATGAATTATATTTTATAACAAAGTAGCGTATATTATATTTTAATGTAAGTACATTTATAATTTTTTAAATTAATCGTCGTCATACATAAAGATATCAAATGAAGCTCGAACGAGTAATCTAATATGATTTGTTACTTGCAAAAGAGGAATTGCAATTGGTTTCATTAACCTTCACAATATCTAGATATTTATCTAGATATTGACCTAATTTATGAGAAAGATAAAAATAATATCTAGCTTAACCAGGCACTATCAATCTTGTCTAGATCTGAAATCCATTTCAAAACGTCATCTTATATTACGAATTACATTACAGCCTTATCAAATAACAAAACTAAAAATAACGGATTTCATTATAATTCTATTAAATATTAATTAAATAAATATTAATAATAAATTGAAAGACTATTATTTTTTAAAAAAAAAATACGAATCTATATATGTCAAACTTACCAAACAACACGGGATCGTTTCAAAGATCAGATGTGAAGCATCACGAAACACGAACACCTCGTTATGATATTGTTTTTCCGTACCACACGAGTTTTGTCGGCCGATGTCGGTAACAGACTAGCCCGCTCTCGTCAACCAAGCCCCGCCGGCTATTACACCACTTAGGTTCCCTCTCCCGAGGCAAGACCGATTTATCCACTGTATCGGTAATCCCGGAACATCCTTAACTTGATGCTGGTTCATTTTTTACGTACAAAAGTATTAGTATTTAGTACAACTTGTAACTTTTTTTTTTAATTTTAACTTTTTTTTAAACGGTTCGCCAGGTTCAATGAACTTTCATTGATATTTTGTCTGCTATATGTAAATGTCTCGTAATATAATTTTCAAGTTTACTTAACAGTTAGATCGTTTTTTTGTTTGTTACGTTTTACTTTCGAATGTTTCTTTTTATGATATAGAAGTATAAAATTATCTAGTTTTATGTGTTTATTTCATATTTTGTAAATACAGCGATTAGAAGCATATAAATACGTTAAAGTATTTTTTAATTTATTACTTTCACATGAACAAAAACATCGTTACTAATAGTGTTGAATTAAATTCGCGGCCAATTTTTATACATGTTTATTTAGAAAAAAATATATAGAAAAAAAAACTCTCATAAAACTTTTTTTATATCGCAGAAAGACATACATAAAAAGTTTAGCTCAGCTTAGCCTACAAAATGAAAATATAAAATATTTCATTCCCTCGAATGGAAATCAAACCCACAGCCTGTTGCGTTTACAATCACACGCTTATGCCACGATCCTTATTCCACGATCCTTATATAATGGGAAACGGAAGTCTCTTAATGAGAACAGAGTGTCTTCACAAAAGGTAGTCAGGTTCCCTTATCCTACCCTGCTATACGGGTGCGGGATACAGCTTGAAGCTAAAGTTTTCCTACATATACGTGATATGTGAAAACCTACACAGTAAAAATAAGAACGAAGTGATCCTACATCATGAGCTTTTCACAGCTTACGACTAACAGCTAACATATATTAAGAGTAAAATAATAATAAACTGTCATGCACATAACAATGGCGTCTAATATAACTCCAAATGTCGTCACAGAGGACCAGAGAGTCGTTCGTGTAACTAAATTTATAATGGCTCTGCATACATCATAGCAACATTTGCCTTTGTGGTATTAAGTATAATCATTGTACTGTAACATTTTCATTTTATATGCTAATCTAATGTACTTACGGGGAATTAGTCCCAAGATACTGGAGAAAGGCTAGGTCTTAAAAAATGGAGTACAAAAATGTATACAAAGTTTTTCTTTTTGGTTTATAGTTTGTTTACGAGCGACACCTGAATCTAAACTATACAATAATTTTGTAAATTCTTAAATAATAATTTATATTTTATATTCTATATTTATATTTTATTGAACACTATTTTACAAAGTATATTAACTTTTTACATTTATATTAATATTTTTAGTCCAAAAAACATGGATGGGAGGATGTAATGAAACTTTGTTGTTTTATTCCTTAGGGGACTCATTCGCATTTGCAATAAAAGTCGTTACAGTACTGTACTTCGCTACGATCATAAACACGGCTAGGTTTTGTAAATCTACTGTTCTCATTTTATATTGGATTGGACATCGTCTTTTAGATATTTTGGAAAAAAGTAAATTTTGATATATTTTTATTATTTTATTATTTGTATATATTAAAAAGCTAAAATTAAGTAATCACAAGCATCCTATTATTTAATAGAGAGAAATCCCGTGTCATCCATTCTATACTTTGAGTTTATTTTAGAAACAAAGTTGTATGTCAGGATCTAACGCCGCTGTTTATTGTTAATAATGTTTAGATATTTACTTTACAAATATAAATATTTCTTCAACAGAGATTTGGATTTACAATAAAGTGTATACAAATTTGTAAATTGCGTATAGAACCTCGGATCCAGCAATAAAATTATGTATTTTTTTATGTGGAAACTTGATTGGAATGTGTATTATTTTAAAATATGCAATGTTTGTGAATTATATGTTCTGTTTATTATACTCAGGAGAGTGTAGTGTTGAGGCCAGTCGTGGCGCTGATGCACAAGCGTACAGTACTGTAAACGCGACAGGTTGTGAATTCAATCCCACTTGAGGAAATCAAATGTTTACTATAATATTTTCATTTTCCTCGCTCTGGTATCGAGACAAAACGTGACGTAGAGTTCCGCCACTCAACACGCAATGGCTCCAGAAATCAGCGGAAAGTAGGGAACGGAGTGTCTTAACAAAGTACCGTCCTACCGTACCTTCCGTCTTCCTACCTTCCTATCTGCAAGATACAATGTGGAGTGTATAAAAAAAGAATAAATATTTATATATAAAATGTATAAAAATCGTAAGTTTTATTTTATAAAATCTTTAAATCGATTCCGAGATGTGAAATTTTTATACATTTCTAGTGAATCTACGTCCCCATGAGAATACGCTGCTGAGATTTCGTATTCAGGACTATCAAATGCGAGATATACGTACAATATTTGTATGTATGTACAGAAGTACGTGTTTTGTATATTAATTTACTTATAAAATGGTGTTTTTATTTTTTTTATTTACGCCTTATCCTACTTAGGTATATGTAGGCAGAAAGAACAGTGTTGAGACACTACTTTTTCCTCTTTCCTGCTTTGTTTTGTTATGAAAACCGAGCAAAGAAAGAAAAAATAATTCATAAAACATGCTTATTTTTTTTAAACATTTTTTAAAGTGTTATTCCACACTTGGGAAAGAAAAATACTTATTTAGAAAACGTATAAAAATTTGAACGTAGCGGGACTCGAACCCGCGCCTCCTGGAAACCGACCAGGCTTCCAGGCCTTGGCCTGGTCGGTTTTCAGGAGGCACGGGTTCGAATCCCCCTACGTTCAAATTTTATACGTTTTCTAAACATGCTTATTTATTAGATAGTAATTGGTTTTTGATTTCGAACGAAATCCCTTCTGAAAACATGCCTAAAAAAACAAAAAATCTAACCAAGAATTTGATACTTTGAATATATCGGTGCAACTTCAAAACATTTTATCAGAACCAGTTCTATATGAAGTATGGAGGATGCAACGACGAGGCGTAATAGTAAGCGATTTGCCTTTCGATATGGGTCAGTTTTCTTGGTAACAATCGAAAATTACACGCTTATCTTCTGCGGTGTTTTGATTATCGACCCCGTCTAGAGACTTCCTAGTGGTGAAAGATTGTAAATAATGATTTTCTGTTATACAAAATATGTATGTTTGATTATCAATAGATATAATCAATAAATGAGGCAGTTTATAAATCTTATAGTCCAAGTTGGCAGAAAGAGCCAAGTACATCATGACGATTTCCGCTTTCCGGCCTAATTTCAGACAGTGTTGCACGGCGGACATCAACACCGTATTCTATTTTACCAGAGAGGAAAAGAATATGGAAACAGTTTATATCATGTTTTTGTTGAATTAGATTTGTAAAAAAGAATTATTCTATATATTAAAGAACATTGTAGGAGTACTTTCCGAAAGTAAGATTGCCATTGTAAATATAAATATTTTTTACTATTTATTTAAAATTTAACCTTAACAAAAATCTCGTATATGAAATATACAAAGTTATAACATAAATCAGCTTCACGCAGTTCCCCACTTTCCGCTGAATTTTGGAGGCATTGCGTGTTGAGGGCGGAACTCAACGCTGCTCTTTGCCTCGACAACAGAGCGAAGAAATGGAAATATAAAGTTAAATAAATATTTCTCTTCTTCGAGTGGGAATCGAATCCAAAACCGTCGCGTTACAGTCACACCCTTGTGTCCCTGGGCCACGACAGCCTATATAACATAATATATTAAATAACGTAAATTCAACTAATGTTATTTATTTTAAAATATTTATTGTGCATGTCACATATTGTAACATGATAAATACTATCTCTTGATATTTTCTGCACCATTATTCATTTGTTAAAATATTTTAACAAATGGGTTTATAGCAGAGTCTTGACAACTTGTATATAGGAGATAGTTAATACAAGCTTCATAAATATTTTAAGCAGTTCATGCTATTTATTATAACTTTACAATCTACATTTTTGTTTAAATAAACTGAAATTGTGTATTTAATTTTGTATAAAATATTACATTATGTTACCTACGGCGTTTAGTTCCGCCACACAACACGTAACGCCTCCACAATTCGGCAGAAAGTGAGGAACGAAATTATGTTAATGGGAACAGAGTGTCTTACTAGGTTCCCAGGTTCTCTCTACCCTCCCATGTGCAGAATACAGCGTGAAGCTAAAAAAAAATATGATCTATGTATGTATTTGCTTAAAAAGTAATAGAATTTCTTTTTGATTGCATTTTTTATACCTCGGAAAAACCGCTGCTTGTCTATTCTAGACACGTCGACAGCCAAATATATGTAAATTAGAGCTCACCGCCCATCTGCCGTCAGCCTCGGCAATTCTCTGATTTATTAGTATGGCAGCTATCACTGAATAAACCACTAACTTGTGAATTATAAGAATAACGGAATGCCCATCTTTGTGGGCACTGGGCATTGACGAGAGACCATTTTTCTGTTGTAATGTTTTTTTTATTACACTTTTAAGTGGTTATCTACATCGTGTTTTACTTGTTCGCTTATAATTATTAATAATTAATTCATTTTGTATTTCGTAATTACATATGTTTTATGTTTTGTAACCTAGTAATCTTACAATATCATTATTATTCCTAAATATGTTAAAAAAAACTATTCAGTTAAATTTGTTCTATATTAAGGAAGTTAGTTATTTTTTTTTTAGGTACTTTTTTTGTTATTTTTATGCGACTCTACTACTCTACACGTTCTGGATTTCCTCACTCGAGGATATTAAATATTTATTAAATTTATATTTCCATTTCTTCGCGCTGCTGTCGAGGTAAAGCGCGGCATTGAGTTCCGTCATTCAACACGCAATGCCTCCAGAATTCGGTGGAAAGAAAACGGAGTGTCTGAACACTAGATTCCCTTTGCCTACCCTGCTGTGTGGAATACGCCGAAGCTGGTTTTTTAATAAAACAAAATATACTAGAAAATTTAGAAACGCAGGCAGCACCGCTGAATAGTATTACAATATTAACGATGATGGATTACAGATCCGCTTTGAATATTGTATGAGCTAACCGGATTCATTTGTTTAAATCTACTCCAGTCCCAACCCTGTGTTGGGCAAATAATAATAATAACAGAGGACTGTGATATACTTGCATGGACTACTAACATGTTTATATTTGACTGTATTTTATCTCTATTCTCTATTTCTATTTCTCTATTTGCTGACTGCGCATTGTTACATTTGTTTTACACAAACTTCCCAAAGATAGAAATTTTGATAGTTTCAATACAATTCATATTTAGATTTTTCGTCTTTTGGGCATAAATTTTAGGCAAAATAAAAGGAAATTGACTGCTACATACAATTAATTTGATTTAAAATAAGAGACTGTCAATATAATTTTTTTAATTTTATGTACATTTTTTTAATAACCTAAACCTAAAATTCTAAAACTCCTGTAAACCATTGCATTTATCTTTTATATTTAAATTATCAACATTCATATATGGATTTGGTTCATTGATTCATAGACAATCCTAAAATACATATAATCCAGGTACTAACCGTCTACTCTAAAACTGAACTCACAAACATTTACAAATAGCTAATCACAATGGCACAAAAATGGCATCAACAAAAAATATACAACAATTAATATATAAATAATAGATTTTCTTTTTAAATTCATAACATATACGAAATCGGATTGAATTCCAGATAAAATGACATAGCTGTTTTTCTAATTACATCAAAATAGTCTAATGTCGATTTGAGGCATGCTCGTTTCCTTTTCGAATGCGATTAAAAATTATTTTTATTATTTAATATATATTTTGTGCTGTGATATTTGAGGCCAGTTCTGGCGCAGCGGCACGAAGTGTGACTGTAAAACCGAGTAGTTGTGGGTTCGATGCCCACTCGAGGAGATGAAATATTTACTTAAATTTATATTTCTATTTCTTCGCTCTGGTGTCGAGGTTAAGCGCGGCGTTGAGTTCTGCCACTCAACACGTAATACCTCCAGAATTCGGCAGAAAGTGGGGAACGGTCTTAACACTAGATTCCCTCTGCCTACGCTGCAGTGTGCGGGATACAGCGTGAAGCTGATTTATTTATTTATTTTATTTATGTTTACTAAATGACTATTGACAAGCCGCGTGTTATTGTTGCTACATTTATTTGTATGTATTCGTAAATTCAGTTTAACAGTAGACCTATGCCTATGGCTAAAATTATAATATATTTAAATAAATAAAAAAAATAAATCAGCTTCACGCTGTGTCCCGCACACAGCAGTGTAGGCAGAGGAAACCTAGTGTTAAGACAGTCCGTTCTCCTCTTTCTGCCGAATTCTGGAGGCACTGCGTGTTGAGTGGCAGAACTCAACGCCGCGCTTTCCCCTCGACACCAGAGCGAAGAAAATAAAAATATAAATGTAAATAAATATTTCGTCTCCTCGAGTGGGGATCGAACTCACAACCAGTCGATTTACAGTCACACTTTGTGCCCCTGTGCCACAACTGGCCTCTATGTATTTTTAAGTTCAGTTTTACATAGGCTGTCTAGCCAATAGCTAAAATTATATTTAGGTATTCTAAACAGCTAAATTCTATTAGAATCCATACAATCAGTGAGTTTGGATTTGCTAAAACAAACTTCGAATATCAATTGGTACGATCGAAATTCAAATATGATCTGCAAGATAAATTGTCGATATTTGCTGCCGATTGATTTTTGATGTGGTTAAATATACCACCTAACCGATGAAGTTACCTAGCATTTCCAGTTCATATTTGAATTTACTATTTTTTTTTATCAGCTTCACGCTGTATCCCGCACACAGCAGGGTAGTCAGAAGGAACCTAGTGTAAGACACTCCGTTCCCCACTTTCTGCCGAATTCTGGAGGCATTGAGTGTTAAGTGGTAGAACTCAACGCCGTGCTTTGCCTCGGCACCAGAGCGAAGAAATGGAAATATAAATTTAAGTATAATAAATATTTCACCTCCTCGAGTGGGGATCGAACCCACAACCAGTCGGTTTTACAGTCACACTTTGTGCCGCTGCGCCACGACTGGCCTACTATTTTATATGATATTTCTTTTAAAACATATCTAGGCATTGAAACATTAACACATTTTTTCTTAATATATATCTAACTAACAGAGTATGTAAATGTTTTAAAAGTCTGTTAACACAGTAAGATTCATATTTTTTTATATAACATAGTATATTATTGAAAATACGAGATGAGCCCTTATTAGATATTCTCTATATATGGTAGAGGCACTAAAAGTTCTCAAAGAAGTAATTAATATGTATATAATATGTATCAATTTCATAATTATTTAGTGAACTTATTTCGAAAGAATACAGCGACACAATAGACTTATTAAGTTTTATTAAGTTTAAAACTAAAACTTTGTATTTAAATATTATAACATTGTTGCCTAGAACACTACTGCACAACTGCTCTCTGAAAAGAACATATTTAACTTGGCAACGATAAGACTCTGATTGCAATTTTAATTCTCGCAATACTGTAAATTTACTTTAACTTTATTGAAAATGTGAAGTAATAAAACCTATTCTAAGCGTGAGAACAAAATTATAAGGAAAAATATAGGAAATCTCTCTTATATCTAAAGTAAAAAATTAAAAAAAAACGATCTAAGAATATACTACATATATATATTAAACTAATTTAAACAAAATAACGTAATAAACAAAAAGGGAACGTAGAAATTGGAAATATTGTAAAAGAACATGAGAACCGACCGCTAAGTTTGTTACGATTGGTCATTTATTTTTATTATCATAAAGTAGCGGTAATGGTGAGCACTTCTGTACCGTAACGTCATGCTCCGAATTCGTTTGTGCGTCCCTAACACATCTTACAGTTTTTTTTTTGTTTCGGTACACTTGTGAATGGCCGCTGGCTTGCTTGTCCTTGTATACTAAGTCATTTTATTACTATCATATAAAATATTTACAATTGAATCAGCTTCACGCTGTATCCCGCACACAGCTGGGTAGGCAGAGTGAACCCAATGTTCACTCTGCCTACAAGACACTCCGTTCCCCACTTTCTGCCGAATTACAGTTGGATATGGACAAAATAAAAGTAGTATTAATAAATAAAGTCCTTGATCTTTCCAAATGTACTATCTCTTATAATATATATTACAATTAGATGAAATGTAAAATAAACATATTTAGTTATTTGTAACTTACAAATTTAACTATCATTTATTATGCATTACTAAATTTATTATGTGCTCGTACATATTATATGAAATAATAGCGAGCAATATAGATTAGTAGATTATAACAGCTTAGTAAAATACGCTTTAAATTAGATATATTTTGTTAAAAAACATATAAAAAATCTTGGACGTATAATCCAATAATTTGGACGGTTACCTAGAGGCGCGGGTTCAAATCCCGCTATGTTATGTTTTTTAAAAAAGTATTTAACCTAAACTATTTTTACTAAGCTTTTTTTTTTTCTAAGAGTCAAATAATACATAAAAATCAAAAGGTATACATGAATGTCATATTTTTTTTAACACGTGTTACTTACTATTTCCAACATTGTATAAAGAACGGAGCAAGCTTTTGATATACGACTTAATCCTCTAGATTCTGAAAATATCAAAATTACATTCTGTGATTTATGGTCTTAGTTCTTTACGCATATTGGAAAACCATGTAACAAGAGTGTCATTTTTATATGCATAAATACCTTTCTTTGTCTTTGTTTGTTCGTTCTTCGTTCATTCGTTCGTTCGCTCGCCAGCTCTCATGTTCGTTTGTTCTTTCGTTTGTTTGTTAAGATCTTTGTATCTACTGGTCCGATTTACTTTTTTTGTAGGAAAGCTACATTCCTCAGGAGTACTGTATCTCTTATAAATAAGTCACAATAAGGCATTTATTGACAAAAAAATATTGAAAAATGAAAGATATTCCACCGATTTTTATTTGACATGGATATTGAAACTTACGAGCAAAAGTTATTCCATAATCAAGGAAAATTTATGAAGATAAACTTCAGCTTTTATAGTATGTAATTTGGTCGTATACTTTTCGAGAAAATGTAAAATTAAAGTAATTCAACACTCTGTTTACGGCCGCAAGCTTAGGCTCGAGCCCCGCGGGGCCGCCCTTGCCGCCGATGATAAGACGCAGCCACGTAGTGCTTACAGTTTCTCAGAACACAAGTTGTTCATGATTGAATGTATCAATCTGTTCACAAATGCAACATAATAAAAGTATTATAGGTGGTATGCGGGCGAAGCCGCAAGTGGGCCGCTAGTAAGAAACTAAAACTAGACGAACGAAGCAATTTGCTATTCTCTGTTTATATCTCAAAGGGTACCTTCTGGAGCAATGCGTGCTTGATAAGTTACCGCTTAGTGCATTACAAATGAGCTTTTTCTTTTCTCACAGGACAACCATAAATTATCAAAAAATTAAACCTTTTTTCTCTCCATTTTGCGAAGTACACAGAGAAAAATCTTTTTGTTTAATCTTTACATTCTACACTAATCAGATTTTCCTCTCTTGGCCCACCGTGTCAAAAGGATAAAATTAGAATAAATATGTAATATAAAGAAGATATATATGTGATTGTACTCCTGATGTCAAAACTTTTGTTAGAAAATTTGTATATCATGCATTTATGGTTACAATAGTTTTGTCTTGGTTTCTCGTAGTAGTATTTTATAATATATGTATAATGACCAATGTTTGTGTTTAACCAATATGGTTTAGTAAATATCAATAAAAAAATTAAATTAGCTTCACGCTGTATCCCGCATACAGCAGGGTAGGCAAAGGGAACATTAAGTTAAGACACTCCTTTCCCCACTTTCCACCGATTTTTTCTAGGCATTGCGTGTTGAGTGGTGAAACTCAACGATGGGTTTGATGCCAAACCGAAGAAATAAAACTATTAAAAAGTAATAATTCACTCCCTCGAATCCCCCAGTGGGAATCGAACTCACAACTATCACATTACAGTCACACACTTGTGCCTCTGCGCCACGACGGCCTCGACACTGAAATATCAATCATCATAACATTATAAAAGTTGAAATTTAAGTTTTATAATGTTAGGATTTCATCTAAGACTATTAGTACTACTACTAATACTACCACTAGTACGTTTAAGGTACATGATTCAGATTCACGCTGTATACTGTACCTAGCAAGGTAAGCAGAAGGAACCTGGGAAACCTTGGGTTCAGACACAGTTCCCCATTAAGACACTCCGTTCCTCGCATTCCGACAAATTCTGGATGCATTGCGTGTTGAGAATTCGTCGCCGCGCTTAGTCTCGTTACCAGAGTAAAAAAATTGAATATTTAATATTTCATTCTCACGAGTGGGAGTTGTACCCACAACCTTGTGCTAATTAATATTGTCAATCAGCAAAATCTAAAATACGATATTTTATAAAACAAAATAAAAGTGTATTGACAAAATAGAATTTTATAGCAAAACATTATCTATAAATTGGTATCTATTATATGCCCTGCATATGAATAGGATTAAAGTCTTATCGTAATTCCATATATCTCTGAAGAAGGGAAACTAACTTTGAAGTTACTTAGAAGTAACTTATCTCAATGACATGACAGGAATACGGACGAACATACAAGTATGTAAGTTTGACATAATGTTAAACTAATTATGAGGCCGGTCGTGGCGCAGCGGCACAAAGTGTGACTGTAAAACCGACTGGTTGTGGGTTCGATCCCCACTCGAGGAGATGAAATATTTACTTAAATTAATATTTCCATTTCTTCGCTCTGGTGTCGAGGCAAAAACGCTGCGTTGAGTTCTGCCACTTAACACGCAATGCCTCCAGAATTCGGCAGAAAGTGGGGAACGGAGTGTCTTTCACTAAGTTCCCTCTGGCTACCCTGCTGTGTGCGAGATACAGCGAGAATCTGACCATTAAAAAAAAATTATATCAGCCACAAAAATATTTTTGTTCCATATTATAGACAATCGTCATAATACTTTTTGAAAAAGCCAAAATTTATTTATTTAGTATAATCAAATATATATTTATATAAATAAATTAATTCAATATACTCTATTTATTAACTGTTCTGCAAAACGCCCCTTATCTTCAAAGAGAGCACACTAAAATAAAAAAAAATAACTAACTATTATATATTAGAAATAAAAATATCACCGTCTACATTTTAACACGTACTTACAGTTATAAACGTCCATTTAACTTTAAAAAATAAATTAAAAAGTATAAAATGCTGAGTCATTTCATCTCTGATTATCCCTTAAGATACGGTGAACTCAGCATTCGGTCTGAACCTTATTTCAATTTTATTTTTAGAGTTCCGTAGTTCAAAAGGTAAAAACGGAACCCTTTTTTGAGGCCATTCGTGGCGCAAGGGTACAAAGTGACCGGTTGTGAGTGCGATCCCCAATCGAGGAAATGAAATATTTATTTAAATGAATATTCTAATTTCTTCGCTCGATGTCGAGGCAAGAGCGCAGCGTTGACTTCCGCCATTCAACACACAATCCCTGCAAAATATGAAAATGAAGAACTACTTTTTTTGTTTAGTTCCCATTGATCTACAATCCAGAACTTTGTACGAACCTTCGATGGACGAGTACCATTCGCACTTGACTGGTTTTCATGTTATGAAAATATTCCTCATAAAATATCCATTCTGTGATGTGTCAAATTATTCAAAAGAAAATAATTATGTTGTATGTTATTTGCAACACATTGTCAAATAAATATAGTATGAAATAATTTTATCACGTTTTAACAGTTTAACAAAAAATTACATAAAAGCTCGTATTGCGGACATGTTGATTGTCTCAGGAGATATAGAGATCTAGTTTAGTTATTACTCCATAAATACCAACAACACAGGCGTGTCAGCCTTTCAAATTATATTATTAATGAACATTACATGATATAGACAAAAATAAATTAATTATATTTTCTCCATTAAATTATTAAAAGACATAAAAGAACACATTGAGGCCGTCGCGGCCCAGGGGCACTAGGGTGTGACTGTAACGCGACGGTTGTGGGTTCGATTCCCACTCGAAGAAACGAAATATTTATTTAAATTTATATTTCCATTTCTTCGCTCTGGTGTCGAGGCAAAGGATCTGTGTGCGGGATACAGCGTGAAGACATTTAATTTTTGTAAACACAAATACATATGTTTATCTATCATTTATTATGGTAAATCGTGGCCACTAATCAATCTAAGTAATATATAATAGATATTTAGACCAAGGAAATGAATCCAACAACACCTCCAAACTGCGCCATGACGACCATATTTATTATATAAAGTTAAAATACAAAATAACTGAAAACTAACTAGAACGCAACAAGAGACGTGCAACACGATCTTAAGATCAGTAAACGTGACTTACACTAACAAGATAACAGCACAAAAATTCTTCCTTGTAAAGGATACCTTCCACAATGAAGCTCTGATTAAACTGTTCCCAAGCGATTATGAACATTATTTCTTTAAAATTTTATAATTTTATCTCTTTTTTTCAACTTAACACTCTATAAAGTATGACGTAGGCAGAGGGAGTTCCCTCTACGTGTTAAAACAGTGCGTTCCCATTTTCCGTCCAATTATAAAGGCATTGATATTGATTTTTTTTGTTTTTTTTTATGGAAAAGACAAGGCAAACGAGCGATGTTACCAAAGTTACCAGTACCGTTACCAGAGATATTTTATTTTCTCAAGTGGGAATTGAATCCACAACCTGTCGCGTTTACATTCGCACGCTTGTGCCCCTGCGGCTCTTCTTTCCTGTTTACTTTATAATTAACAATCATACCCATATTAATAATATATTTTTATATTTTTTTATATTGAGAACGTGGCCGCTTTATTAATACCATCTCTCAACATGTAATATTTCGAATTCGGGAGGAAAACTGAGAACGGAGTGACTCGACACTAGGTCAATGCAATTTAAATATTAAAAACAGTACAAAATTAAACAAAGACGCCAAATAATTCACATCATCATTACCGTAAAGTACACCATAAATATTTAATCAAATTTAATCTATACAATTTATTTCTAATGCTTTTCATTCCATTTCTTAAATATGTGACGTACAATTTGTCAGCACTGAAAAAAAAATTAAATAAATAAACTAATAATCGGTTTCCAGGAGGCGCGGGTTCGAGTCCCGCTACGTTTGAATTTTTATTTGTTTTCTAAATAATAATATATATACTAGTACTTACCAAGATATTTTTTAAATACATAAAAAGAACACTTGGCGGAAAGTGGTTGAACGGAGCGTCTTAACACTAGGTTCCCTCTGCCTACCCTGCTGTGTGCGGGATGCAGCGTGAAGCTGATTTTAATTTTTAATAAAAAGAACAGGTGTTATCCTAGAAAACATGTATATTTTGATCATCTACTGATGAAACTAGTCAAATTCAAGTAACATTCGAGTAAATGCATAACATTAGGCAAGTTAGGCTTAGACGTCAGGACTTGACTAAAATGACTAATTGAATTGCTATAGTGTTTTTTTAGCATTAAAAAATATTTTTGCTTGATTTTATTTTTATGTATGTTTTATTCATAATTTATAGTTATAATACATTAGGTTTTAGTTATTAAAAAAAATCAAATCAAATCAGCTTCACGCTGTATCCCGCACACTGCAGGGTAGGCAGAGGGAACCTTGTGTTAAGACACTCCGTGCCCCACCTTCTGCCGAATTCTGGAGGTATTGCGTGTTGAGTGGCAGAACTCAACGCCGCGCTTAACCTCGACACCAGAGCGAAAAAATGGAAATATAAATTTAAGTAAATATTTCATCTCCTCGATTGGGGATCGAACCCACAACCAGTCGGTTTTGCAGTCACACCTCGTGCCGCTGCGCCACGACTGGCCTCCAGTTAATTTATAGTTATAATACATTAGGTTTTAGTTATTACATTACTGAATTATGTGTAATGAAACAAAAGTTTGAAGCTTTGCCAAAACTTTCTGCTCGCCACCACAAATGGAGTCAAAGTTTCTTCTCTTTGATACCTTTTCTACCTAATAAAACCACAATTGCTATAAAAAAAATGAATACAATGTGAGATAGGGTTTTAATTTTCAAACCTTGGATAATACAACTAAATTAATTTAAATCAAATTAATTATTGCTTAGTAGTATTAGGACCTTGAATAAGTTCTCTGTTTTTTGAAAGATGGCGTTGCGGCACTCTGTGCATGGAATTTCGTACGGTAACGAATCACCAAAGTAGTACTATATGTAACCTCAAATTATAGTAGAATAGTGTTTACTACAGTGTCAACTACATATTTATTTTCCCTTTGTGAAAATGTGTACTTTTGTGCCAAATAAAGTGTTTTTGCGGGGAATTTTATTGCACTGCTTTATTCAGAAAAAATCTGCAGCAGAAGCACACAGAATTCTCGTTGAGACAATGCTTTGTCGAATACAACGTGCAGAGACTGGTTTAGGCGCTTCAAAAGTAATGATTTTGACCTTGAAGACAAAGAGCGTTCTGGAGCACCGACAAAATTTGAA
>JAAIXJ010001842.1:89449-128014 GCA_013403705.1 Heliconius hermathena
CCTCGACACCAGAGCGAAGAAATGGAAATATAAATTTAAGTAAATATTTCATCTCCTCGAGTGGGGATCGAACCCACAACCAGTCGGTTTTGCAGTCACACCTCGTGCCGCTGCGCCACGACCGGCCTCTTAAAAATGAGTAATTATCCAAACTGTTTGGATAATTAATCATTTTTAAGACTCGAATTTGAGTTATAATCCTTTTTTATAATTTTCTTTTGAAAATAGTCCAATAGTCTAACTGCATGCGACGCGGTGGTATCACAACGCCTCCCTTATTGTACCTGTTCTGATGGACATTTTTTCAAACACAGAGACGGCACTCCTTACCTCCATACTGAGGTGGCATTCGTCTGTCAGGAGACAGTTATTACATCAAACTACCGCCAACGATTTCTTCATCGCATCGCGATTAAGATTTTTTATGTTACGATAACCTCGCAGATTATTTTAGGAATATATTTGTTCTTCCTAATGAGGGTATGGGATTTATCAAACCTGATGTAATGGTTGGGTTTATCCGCTGTATGCTTAAGCACAGTTGTCTTCGATACCCATCTTGACTTCGGAAACTATTTTACCATAACACCGATACTTGTTGGGGCTTCGATTATTTGTCAATATAAGGCGTATATACGATTATAAATCAGCTTCACCCTGTATCCCGAACACAACAGGGTAGGCAGAGGGAACCTAGTGTTAAGACACTCAGATGCCTACTTTCTGGCGAATTTTGGAGGCATTGTGTGTTGAATGGCAAAACTCAGCGCTGCGCTTAACCTCGACACCAGAGCGAAGAAATGGAAATATAAATTTAAGTAAATATTTCATCTTCTCGAGTGGGGATCGAACCCATAACCAGTCGATTTACAGTCACACTTTGTGCCTGGCCTCAATATGAGATTATTTTAATCTTAATAATTTATTGTTTCTTAAAATAATATTTATATATATATATATATATATATATATATATATATATATATATATATATATGTAATGGAATTGCTATTTTTCTCTAAATAGCAGCTTTTTATTCTGTAGGATAATATAATTTTTATCATATTCTATATGTTTAAGTTTTAACTAAAGAACAGTAACTACTGTATACATAAATAAAGTTTTCATAGAGAAAGCTCGTTCGCAGGTTGAGTAAGCGACAAACTTCTTCATATATTTTATACGACGCTCAAAATATACGCTACAACGTCATAGCGTATTGAATTTTAAATATTTAAGGAATTATTTACCTCATTCGTATGCTATTTGCTTATTTCAAAAGTCTAATTTGAAAATCCTATAGTAAAATTACCAAATAGGCACCCTTTACACAACTACACACTACAGGATAAATGTATTTTAAAAGAATAAAGAAATTACAAAATAAACTATCACATTTAAACACAGATTTAGACAGAGAGAATAAGAATTTGCATACAGTTTTAATTGTAACAGCCCGCAGTTACATTCAACGTATCGTCATATCAAAGTAAATCGCAATCCCGGACTCAATTAAATACGTTGCTTTGTACGCGGTGTTAGTGTCACTGGAAAATGCTTTCACTGGGAATATCATATAATAATAAAAGATACTTCTATACTGTAGTAGAATTGAATACAATATCTAGAAGCTATGATAACTTTTATGAGAAGATACGTTTAATAGGTCAATGTGTTAATCACTTCATAATGTGGAGTGTGCATGGAGATGTAGGGGCTTACCTATTACTAGAATAAAATTAGCTTCACGCTGTATCCCGCACACAGCAAGGTAGGCAGAGGGAACCTAGTGTTAAGACACTCCGTTCCCCTCTTTCTGCCGAATTCAGGAGGCATTGCGTGTTTTTTTTTTTTTATGGAAAAGGACAAGGCAAACGAGCGTTCGGGTCACCTGATGGTAAGTGATTACCGCCGCCCACGGCCCCGTGCAACACCAGAGGAGCTACAGGTGCGTTGCCGGCCTTTGTTTTGGTGTTGAGTGACAGAACTCAACGCCGCGCTTTGCCTCGAGACGAGAGCGAAGAAATGGAAATATAAATTTATTTTATTACTCGAATATAGCGGATATATAATTTTTTTCTAGGTGTGATAGACATTTCTCCATTATATCCGTCCTTTTAACTTGAATGCGGTCATATAAATTAGCATTAAGCTATAAAATTGAAATTTGAATGTTTCCTCAAATGGACAGCTAATGTAAATTTGCCGAACTGTATGTCAAAGGGACTTTCTCTGGGACGAAACGTGTACAATTAACGTAACTAATTATAAATGCAATGTGTGGACAGCACGTTTTAAGATTATTGTCCCAACTGGGTACATTGTCATGGTAAAATATTTGGTGCTATTCCAAGCAAGAGTCGTGCATTCATAACAGCAAAAAGAACAACAGAACAAAGAGTACTTGAGGCATTGCTTGTTGAGTGGCGGAACTCAACGCCGCGCTTTACCTCGTTACTAGAGCATAAATATTTCGTTCCCCCAAATGTGTATATAACCCACAACCGTCACGCTTAAGGTCGAACGCTTGTGCCCTGTGCCACGACGGCCTCCATTAATATGTTATGATATTAATAAAAAAAATATTTCAATGAAATTAATTGGCATAACATTTACTTGCAATACAGAAAATTCCAGAAAAAAATAGTACGGTAATAGGCTTTTTAGAAAATTTATTGGCTTGTAAATATTATTTTTTATATAAATGACATTAGTGACACATTCGTCATAAGTATTTTTGCATTGACTATTGACTATATAGATCATATTATTTGTATTAACTATTAAAAAATATTTTTTTTTCTCTGGAACCGCACCATTTTCTCCGCTACTAACTATAAGTTACAGGTAATTGAAAGCTTTACGTAACTGACGTTCAGACAACTGATGTATACGTTTCTAAAGCTTGAAATGAGCTTACGTTCTCACCATGCAATTACCGAGCTGTCACCACAAGCTAAAGCGAGGTTGAAATTTATGGCATTATTTCTTGATAATGACGTTATATTTCATATGTATTTTCATGAGTTTATATAAAAGTATGTAGTGTATGTATATTTCATTTTTATTTATAATAAATTAACTTATTTATAAAGCTAAAAAAATTGCATATTACCCGCGCCTCCTGGAAGTTCGTTCTTTCGTTCGTTCGTTCTAGTCCCGCTACGTTCAAATTTATATACGTTTTCCAAATAAGTATTTTTCCTTCTTAAGTGATGAATAACACTTTAAAAATGTTAAAAATATAAAAAAAATCTTTTTGTAAATATTGGGGTACTTACTCGTAAATCAATACGTAAATCGCACGAATCGATCAACAATTTTCAATAATATTTGCCAAAATTTTGGTTGATAGTATTTTGATGAATTTACCGTATTACGCTCTACTTGTCGTATAAAAAATATAAATTTGTGTTAAGAAAACATTCCATTACCCAACAATGAAATAATAAATAAGTTCACAGTAGATTTCCGCTCGATTTCTTTAACGCCGGATCCTACTTAGGAGCTTCCCACATTCGAATGAATGGCGATCATAAATAAAAGTAGTAAACGACGTATTCATAAGCAAAATTTCACTCTTTCCATATAAATAATGCATACAGTGTTTGACCATGACCGAAGAATCGACGCTGCGCATACTAAATCTGGAATACAATACCATGCATTTCTCCTGAACTATAGATTTCCACTAGTTAGCTTATTTAGTATGGACGCACATGCACATAAGTTATATTTAACCATTTCGCTGTATATTAATATTTAAATTTTTTCTTTACCTTTGATTATTTTTTAAAGCATTGCACTACCTTGTATTAAGACACTTCCGTTCTCCACTTTCCGCCGAATTCTCAAGGAATTGCGTGTTGAGTTTATGCCCCCGAGTGGAAATTGAACCCACGACCGTCGCTTTTACCAGTCACACGCGCCCCTGCGCCACGGCGTTCTTTTGATTTAAATATTGATAATTAGTTATTATAAATATATTATATTTTTTTAAAAAACTTATAATACCTTTACTACTCTTAAGGATTCTGAGGCAGTAAATTTTTTGAACATGTCGATCATAAAAACAAGAAACGATTTTGGGTGAGTGAATAGTAGATTCTAGTATTTTATTGTGATTTTTGTATGCAAAGACTTTTACATTTTCTATATATATTAAATCAAATTGTAAAAATATTTAAAATAAAACATTACAAGAGAAGAAATCATAAGGTGTTTTCCAGCTTCACGCTGTATCCCGCATATAGCAGGGTAGACATGGGAAACTCAATATTAAGACACTCCGTTCGCCACTTTCCGCCGATTTTTTTGAGGAAATCAACACCGCGCTTTGCCTTGGTACCAGAGTGAAAAAAAATAAATATTAATGAACAATAGTTAATTTCCCCTATTGGAAATCAACCCAGAACCTTAGAGCTTACAGTCATATCCTTCAAATTATTAGGTTTAAATTTTATTTTTCTCAGACGATTAAATAAAAGAGAAACACCTTGTTTGTAGAGCTGGAACAAAGCGCGTGTCTCAATGGGAGGACTTGATGAGGAAGTTTTCTGAAGCTCACAGAGACGAGTGCAAGTAAGTCTAAATAAACTGACACTAAAAAAACTGCAATATTATGAAACAAATGTTTCAACGCTCTCTTTATATTTCTATCTAGCTAGAGACTCAAGCCCAGCTTCGCTCGCTTAAACTTGCTAAATATTATAGCCAAAGGATAATTTATATTTTTTAATAAAAATATCCTATGTCCTTTTTTATACCTATAAGTGTATGTGTACAAAGTTTCATATTAATTAGTTAAGTAGTTTTGGCGTGAAAGCGTAACATACTTACATTCACGTTTATAATATTTGTATGTTATTTATCCTAACATCGTATTTGATATATAATTTAGATAACACAACATTAAGACATTTTTTTAAATATAAAAATATAATGAAGCAAAAACTTTGTTAAAGACAACATATTATACAAAATAATAATATATAAACTTACTGTTATAAAGTTATCTATGATATTTTTACTTACAAACGGTATAATTCAGAGTTAAAAATAGATATATCTCTATCGATCGTTGAAAAGTTGATAATTCAAATTAATATTTCAGAACGGTTTCTCTGGATATCCCCCGAGTGCAACGAGACGTGAAACAGTTCCCCACTCGTTCCCAATATGAAGGCACCTGGGACTTACTCGGAATGAGCGGATACGGGGTTTATAAGTTTCCTAATGGTCATTATCGTACAATATACACCTAAACGCTAGATATTTCGCATTAATATAAAAAAATATAATATAATTGACGCAGTGACGCAGAGACACAATGGTATGTGATTGTAACGCGACGGTTATGAATTCGATCCCTACTAGGGAGAATAAATTATTATTAAAATTAAATTAAATTAAATTAAATTAGCTTCACGCTGTATCCCGCACACAGCAGGGTAGGCAGAGGGAACCTAGTGTTAAGACACTTCGTTCCCCACTTTCTGCCGAATTCTGGAGGCATTGCGTGTTGAGAGAGAAATTATTATTTATTAATATTTTCATTTCTTCGCTCTGGCACCAATCAAAAGCCCACCGTTGAGATATCGAAAAATTTGGCGGAAAGTGGGCAACGGAGTGTCTTAGCTAGGTTCGCTCTGCCTAAACTGCTAAGTGCGAAATACAGCGTGAATCTGATCTTTTAATATAAAAAATAAAAAAGATAATTAGTATTTTGTCGATCAGCACATAAAATATTACACAAAGTATAATTTGTTAAAGTATTCAGAATCAGAATTTATTATTTACAGATTTTTTCCAATTTTCATTTTAATTGTTGTGTAATGTTTAATTTTTATATATTTCATGTTTATAAAATATAGCCTTTTGAATTTTATGTACCTAATTGTACCTACTCTAAAGTAAAGTTATTACTTTTTTGTCTTCCAGGTGTAATTTACGAAGGAGAATTCGACGATGGTATGTTTAATGGTCAAGGTGACTTGAAATATCCTAGTGGAGAAATACTCCGAGGAACTTGGAAGAAAGGACATCTTATGAATCGAAAACTTATCTTCGCTGACGGTCTTGAATATAGCGAAAATGACTGGCAATATTGTAAAATACCTGATAGAAGGTTATTTTATGTTTATAATATAAATAACTATATTTATATTATAAATCCCTCCGTTCGTTATTATAAATACCTCCGGAACTTGGCGGAAAGTGGGGAACGGAGTGTGTTAACACTAGGTTCCCTCTGCCTACCCTGCTGTGCGCGGGATACACCGTGAAGCTGAGTTTTTTTATATTATAAATCTAGTTACTATGATGACATCCTGAATACGGACAGTCATGAGATTATATTGTTACTTATTATTTATTTATTGAGAATGAAACATTAACATATTTCATTAGGAAATTGAAAGGTATTCAATATTATATATTAAATTCTATCTAAGAATAATATTAATATAAGGAGCACATTAGGTATATTGCATTTCAATCCAATCTTTTAAAGTCGGTGTTAGAATTTACGTTTGCAGACATAAACAAATTCCTTGCTATTTTTCGTTTGCAACTTGACAAACTGTAACGTTATCCTTGTAAATATTATTGATAAAAAATATATTACTAGTATGTTTATATGTTCATTGTTTATAATAGCGCCCAATGGAGATTTTAGAAATATTTGAAAGTATTATATTTTTAGTAATGGTTGATCAAATTTGTTAATTGAATTGCCACTAGCAATCATCTATTTATATCAAAATTTGTCACTAAACAGCTTAATTATAATTTAAATTAAACTAACATATAATTTATGCACCCATTTTATTATCTAAAGAAATAGTTTTATCATATTAGTAAAAATCTTTGCCCCCTGCTTGCTTCGCTCACTAATCTCCCTGACTCCGTCCGCCCATCATCCTTCACCCGCTACTCGTAATTCATCACCCGTCCACCAATCTAACAGTCGGTAATGATTGGTCGGGTGACGGACTGGACGACGACCGTACCCATATCAGTGATACATGATATTCTTAACTTTATACGTCTTTAAATATAAAATCACAAAGAACACTTTTGTTTTAAATATAAAGATATATGTAATAGAGTACCTAAATATATTTATTCATCTAGATATTTTTATTATAGATTCACAATAGAGTATAAGAACGGTCTTCAACCTGCCGGCAAGTCGTATCTCACAGCAGAACAGCCACCGAGAATCATACCAACTGGGTACTACGACACCGGTGATGGCTTTTATGATCCCAAGACCAAAGAGGTTTACAAAGCTGATGACCTTACTGTTATTTTAAGGTAATATTTATCTACATCAAAATAAGTAGGCGTTATTTCTATTATTATTTTTTTTGGTAAAATGATTAATGAAATTTGATCATCTAGGTAACGTCCCTTGCAATTGCCAGATCTTTTTCCGATTCAGTAGCATGTAGAAATTTGATATTTGGAAAATACCAATTTATACTTTGTGTCTAGAAAATAATTTTGCAACTTATTTTTATAAAAAATAAGCGTTTTTTTGTTCTTATTAACATTATAAGAGGCCAGTCGTGGCGCAGGGGCACAAAGTGTGACTGTAAAACCGACTGGTTGCGGGTTCGACCCCTACTCAAGGAGATGAAATATTTACTTAAATTTATATTTCCATTTCTTCGCTCTGGTGTCGAGGCAAAGCGCGGCATTGAGTTCTGCCACTCAACACGCAATGCCTCCAGAATTAAGCAGAAAGTGGGGAACGGAGTGTCTTAACACTATGTTCCCTCTGCCTACCCTGCTGTGTGCGGGATACAGCGTGAAGCGGATTTATTTATTAATACTATACATCTACAGATACTTGGTCCGTATCATTTTTTTTTCTTATTATTATATCTAACTTCCTTATCGTTTATAAACTCGTTAGGGTAATAATCCAAAAGAAAAAACGAAGGTATTTATTTTAGAAGAACTTGTGTGTTGGGATGTAAATGATTTGCAATTTACTAATGATATCACGTAATGTTTCATTTCATCTACACGCCACGTTTTTTTTTCTTTTACTAGAGCTCAAATTTAAGTTTATATTGAAAAAAGTTTATTCAATTTATTATATTCAATCAGTACAGAATATTGCAGAACGCCATTACTATTGAAAAATAAAACAAATATCACACAGGCAATAAAAAATCAGTTTTACGCTGTATCCCGCACACAGCAGGGTAGGCAGAGGGAACCTAGTGTTAAGACACTCCGTTCCCCACTTTCTGCAAAATTCTGGAGGCATTGCCTGTTGAGTGGCAGAACTTAACGCCGCGCTTTGCCTCGACACCAGAGCGAAGAAATGGAAATATAAATTTAAATAAATATTTCATCTCCTCGAGTGGGGATCGAACCCTCAACCAGACGGTTTTACAGTCACACTTTGTGTCCCTGCGCCACGACTGACCACACAGGCAATAAATAATGAATAAACATTTCCTTTTAACCAAATCTGTATAAAACAAAGCACAGCTGTATTCGAAACGTAATATACAAATGAAAGCTCTAAATACAATATTAATTGTAAACCGTAATCAGAAACATTGATTACGAGGTTCACGTGCGAGTCAGCTTAATTAATGAATCAACGACTCGTATCCAGATCGCTGATAATTGACTTGCTGATTGATTACTCTCAGTTTTGTTAATCAGTTCTTCAAATGTAAGTATTTATTCCCGTATAGAGTCACTTTGTGCAAAAAAATATATATTAACCTACAAATTTTAGGAAAATTAAAACATTTTTCTTTTAGAAAACCAAAATAAGCACTTATGTCTACCGTTGTTTAACTCACCTAAAACTAACACTTCGATCTTTATTGAAATTAATTTTATGTTTCAAATTTCAACGTGTGTATTCTATTCTACTATTTTATTTCAATTTAGATTTAAGAAATTCTCTTATGAGTTGCAGTTTCAGAAATACATATTTATGAGTTGTCCATGTCAATATCTAACCTATTTCTTATAATAGATTTTTTTAGTTTCACGCTGTATCCCTCACACAGCAGGGTAGGCAGAGGGAACCTAGTGTTAAGACACCCCGTTCCCCACTTTCTGCCGAATTCTGGAGCCATTGCGTGTTGAGTGGCAGAACTTAACGCCGCACTTTGCCTCGACACCAAAGCGAAGAAATGGAAATATAAATTTTAATAAATATTTCATCTTCTCGAGGGGGGATCGAACCCACAATCAGTCAGTTTTACAGTCACACTTTGTGCCCCTGCGCCACGACTGGCCTCAAAATAGATTCATATAGATTGGTTTGAACGTTCTGAGGGATTAATTAGACCTAAGTGCTATTAACCTAAGCACAATCGGTAACGCGATAATGGATTCTTGAAACCTGTCGTATCTCTATCTTAATAATGCTTAGCTCTTATAAACCAGCTGACAGCCAGCTAATTTTCATCGATCTTAGTTACAGTGATATACGCAAAATTCAATATTAAATATTAAAGTAATATGTTTATATTAGTAGAGAATTTGTAGAGATACATACATATATATTAGTAGCGAATTTGATTTCTCTTTTTTTAGGCAGAGTAAGCCTAGTGTTAAGACTCGGCACCCGAATTTCCGCCGAATTCTGAAAATACTGCGTGTTGAACGGTGGAACTCAATATCACGCTTTGTCTCGAGACCAGAGCGAGAAAATAAAATATTAAACATCTCATTTCCTCAAGTGGGAATCGCACCCACAACCTATCACGTTTACAGTAACACGCTTGTGTCACTGCGCCACGACCGGCCCCTAAATTATTTTTATGCAAGGAATTTAAAATCTACAAAATTAACACAGGTATATGAGATCACATAAACTTATTGAATGCTTTATGAAAGGAAAACTACCTGAAGTAACGTCATTCCAACAAATTAATATTTGTAACTATCACTAAAAACAAATATTTAAATTTCTAACTAGCTTTTAAACTATGTATAGTAGAGCAATACCAGTTAGCAGAATGACTACTCCAATGACATTTTCTAATTCCACACTTATAATAAAAAAAATATTATTATGTGAAAGCCTGTTTTTGCGGGCGATTTTGCATAACCCTATCGTATCTTCGTAGAGATTAAATTGTTAATTCTTGAGAAAAAAGTGGCCGCTAATTAACTGAAATCGATCTTTTTTTAGAACCGAGTAATCTTTACAAGATTGCTGATTTTAATTATTAAGTTCTCCTGATGGTGTATTTACGTTTATAATAAAGGCATTATGTTCTACTTTTACTGTTGAGGGATAGTTGTATTTTTATAAAAAATACAACATTATTTATTTTACCTAGCCTATTTTAATTAATCGTAGGTGATTTGTAGTAGTTTTTTTTATTATAATATAAATAACTGGTTTTACATAAATGTTTTCAATCGCAATAATTTTCTAAATTTTGCTGGATAAACAGAATAAATCTAGTTATAGAACATCTCGTTTACCATTTTCCGATTATTTAGAATACCTTATTGCTATTCTGCAATTAACTACCCAGCAATTAGGTTCCGCTGAACCTAATGTCACTTTATCGAGTTAGAATACTAAAACCCACGGTTCCTTATTAAATCCTAGAAAAGCCTTTTTTCTAGAAAACCATAAGTATATATCACATATTATGGTATTATAATAAATTAACAGGAATATATTTATATACGCACGTTATTTTAGGTCGAGTGATACTTCAATAGTAGAATAACTTTCTCTATTTCCCTACACTGTCGTAATTAACCCAAATAGAAAAGCTTCAGGATTTATTAAACCATACAAATCTGTACAAAGTTTAAACACACTGAGCATTCAACATTCAGCTTTTGACCTGTATTTTATTAATAGAAACACGGTAATTACAACATAAAATTGAATGAAATTTAAAATTATGTGAATTAAATATATTTGTAGTTTTAAATTAATATTTACAATTAATAAAAAAATGTTTAAAATTTGTGAACTTAAAGGTTGGCAACGCTCTTATTGTTCTTTGTTGTGATGTTTTATAGATATGGATCTATCGGTCATAAGATTATATATAAAAGGAGTCATCCTCGGCGAAATATTCAGATGATGCAATTTTTGCCTGAGTACCGGAAGAAGAACATTATCATATGCAGATGCTTTAGAAAAAACATCAACCAAACATTCTCCTTTAGCATATGCTTGTCGAATGTCTATAGTAAACACACTGATCACCGATCATCTGCGGTACTTAACGTCTTTCTGAAGAATTGAGTGCTAAGATATTTCTGCTTTCCACTATCAACTCCAGGCGATTTTTAAAAGCTGTTCCATAATTTTTGAAAAAACAGATGCTAGGGTAATGGGCCTATATGAATCAGGATCAAAGGGGCATGTTTCAAGTCAAGATTCGAGAATATTACCTGATTGAAATATGTTGTTAATCAAATTTAAGAAGTGCAGCTATCATTAATCTCTATGTAGTTACATTTTAATTCCATCCTTGGTGATATCAGTAATCTTATTTTTGTGAAGAAACTGGCTGATTTAATTGCTCTAATTGAAATTGAAGGTCTAGCTGCAGAATCAGAGATTTCCTTCGACACGTACATTAAGAAAGGGACTTTGTCAGAATCAATATATGTTTTTGAGATATCAGTTAAGGATGGGTGAACATAAAGTTAGTTAAATAGAGGTGTAGCGATTGGAGGATCATAATTTGTATTTTAATTAAATTATCATTCAGAAGGTGAGTCTCCACCTTGCCTTTTTCTGGAAAATGCCAGTACCTTTTACTGTACTTAGCGAGTCGTAGCTTCGGAATCGCACCTAAAGTGGCGTGTAAATATGCGTTTGAGTTTGAAGAAAATCAAAATATCAAACAAAAATTCAATAGAGATGTTTTAATGGCTTGTCAAGATTGATTCTTAATAATTGGATTCAGTGCCATAGATGCGATGGCATCTATGGCACTGAATGTGCCACTTCGATGCCACGAAAATGTGCCGATATAGAAGGTAGAAAAAGCCCATATACGGGCATGTGATTTGTGTGTTAGTCGTTAATATTGATCTCATTAATTATTATTTTTACTCTTTTGATGATTGTAAAGCTTATAGCGTTATAAAAAAAATATTTAAAATTTGTTTTGTTTGAACCTATTCGCCCCATTTTGTAATTTTTTTTTATATATAAATATTATAAATATCTGAATCCCCCCTAAAATGGAGCGATTCGGATATTTTTGTCCTGTGGGTTTTTGGAGAATTTATGAATAATTTAAGTTTTGTAATGTTTTTTTACGTAGCTGTTACGTACGTACGTAATGTACGTTTAACGATTACTATTTAGCCAATAAAAGCTTCATATAGTATGCTTTAGTATAATTTTCATATTTAAAAAAAAAATGATCCGATTCGCCTCGGTCTACCCTATATGTAACGTAAAACTTAAAGCTTCTAAGCGAGTATTAATGAAAACGAATGATGATGTAAATACCTCTCCTTCTAAATTTTTATTTTCTATAACATTTTTCTAATAAAATTTACACCTTGCGTTATTATGGACTTTCTTTTGAAACAACATTTTCAGGAACCTCGTTAACGATTTTATAGTATTTATATTATTTGTTTATCAATATATTTATAGTATTTGTGTTAATCATTAACAAGGTTTTTTTGATTGATTTTGGGTTAAAATTCATAGAAATATTATATTATGATATTTCTAGATGAGCCAAAATAGTAAAAAACAAACATGAATATAAAAGAAAATGCTCAAATCGAAATTTTAAGAAATAATCGAAAATTATATTTTTTAGTCTTTATCATTTCATAAATATATTAATAAATATTTTTAATATCCAATAACATAATTCCAAATGAATTCAAAACAAAGTACCTTGTTGATGTTACTCTGCGACCAAACGTAGTGCTAACTAGAAGCTTCTAAATGTATTTCAATGAAAACGAATGTCGGTGCGGACTTAGAACAAGAACGTTTATCTCTTATAATATATTTCAAAGAATGATATTATGGTTTGCTACGCTCATAGATATCGACACATTATTCCCTATATTTTTTATGTAAGAAACGTTGAACAATATGTGCGATAGAAAATCGTTTTAGAAAATAATATATGTTATCTTAATGAAATGTAATCTTGTTTTCAAAGTAAACTATCTATGTATTTATATTAAAGATGCGAAATATAATAAAAAATGTATGAATGGGTGAGTGGTGTAATTTTAAATGGTGAATCATAAAAAATTAGTGGCTCAAATACGAATAAGAGTTTGTTGAGAAAAATACGCTTAAAATATTTTTTTTTACTTTTCAGTTAAAAAAAAAAAATAAATTAGCTTCACGCTGTATCCCGCACACAGCAGGGTAGGCAGAGGGAACCTAGTGTTAAGACACTCCGTTCCCCACTTTCTGCCGAATTCTGGAGGCATTGCGTGTTGAGTGGCAGAACTCAACGCCGCGCTTAACCTCGACACCAGAGCGAAGAAATGGAAATATAAATTTAAGTAAATATTTCATCTCCTCGAGTGGGGATCGAACCCACAACCAGTCGGTTTTGCAGTCACACCTCGTGCCGCTGCGCCACGACCGGCCTCAACTTTTCAGTTTATTTTAATAATTTATTATAATTTTATCAACATTACGAAGTCTAGTTAGTTTTTTCACGCAGCTCTTGTATACAGTACAGACTAAACAAATACGGCTTATACATATTTAGTTATGCATTTTATTTTCATATACATATTTTATACTTAGGTATGCATTGTTTTCATAAAAGAATTTCAATTTTATGTATACCTACTATTATATTTAAAAAATAAGCTTCACGCTGTATCCCCCACACAGCAGGGTAGGCAGAGGGAACCTAGTGTTAAGACACTCCGTTCACCACTTTCTGCCAAATTCTGGAGGCATTGCGTGTTGAGTGGCAGAACTCAACGCCGCGCTTAACCTCGACACCAGAGCGAAGAAATGGAAATATAAATTTAAGTAAATATTTCATCTCCTCGAGTGGGGATCGAACCCACAACCACTCGGTTTTACAGTCACACCTCGTGCCGCTGCGCCACGACTGGCCTCTATTATATTTAAGCTTCAGCAAAATAAGTTTAGTCTTATAAAATCGTGAACTGAAATTTATCAAATAAGTGGACGGCTTTAACAGAAAAAAACCAAATAAAAATCTATAACATATTCGTCGCGAATACTCTTTACAAATCTTAAATGGAAAATATGAGTAATAAAATTGTATTTTATAATTTTGGGTTCCCTAATTTATTCATATGAACTGCTATAACGTCCTTAATTATTTTTAATAAACGTCAAACTATTATTTACAGATCGCCATCCGAACGCGAACAGAAATGGATAATAGATAACTGTCGTACCACACCTGACATTCCCCTAGGACCTCGTAAGGATCTATATGAAGAATGGATTGGAGCATTAGAAGTACTACCAGTACCGGGTGAAGAAAGTCTGAAGGAACAGAATTGAGGCATTTAGTTTTTAAATAAAATTGACATCTGTATGTAGGAGACTTTAATATATTATTAAATTTATTTTATTAACTTTTAACCACATAGGTAATTTATTTCATATTATTGAAATAACACTGTTTATCTACTTGTTATCGATGGCCATACCAATTGAAAAAAAAAACTAATTTAAATATTATCTATATGTATGTATACAAATCTAATTTTTATACAACTGTTAAAACAAATATTTTCTTTCTTCTTTTGATAAATAATAAATACTATCAAAATAAATGTAATTTTATTTAAATGTTTTAAACCTTCATATTTTTTTATATTGTGACAAAACTAGTACCCTATCCTGTATTTTAGGTGAACTGGATAATTTTATTTTTGAGCAAAGTGACAAAAAAGAAACTCATCAAATATATCAGTCTATTTTCTTTACTTGTTAGAATTAGCAAAGATCAAAATTACACTGTATATGGGTAATCATCAAGAAATATTGTGTTTTCATTACATTCTCCAACACGTATTTTATTAACGCTTAACGCTTTTTGCGTTATATGACAGGTAGAGAGAACCTCGTGGTAAGACACTGCGTTGTGCCCTTACCGCCCGAATAACACAAAGAATCAATCAGAGGGAACCTAGTGTTAAGACCACACCGTTCCCCACTTTCCGCTGAATTCTGGAGACAGCATGTTGAGTGGCGAAGAAATGTAATCATAAATTTAAATAAATATTTAATTTCCTCGAGTGGGGATTGAACCCACAACCAGTCGCGTTTACAGTCACACTTTGTACCCCTACGCCACGACTGGCCTTTAAGGAACAAAAAGAAATAATAATACAGGTGTTAAATAACTACAGTACTACTACTTCGAAACTATATCATTTCCAATTACTAAATCTCTTCGGCATTTTTCTTTGTTGCCATTGCCTCTAGAATTATACGTTTCGTGTACGTGAGTCGTGACCACTAAAATAGAAAATAATGCTCTCTAACGATTGTTCGAAACAAGCATGATTCGATGCTTTACGGTGTTGCTCAGTCCCCTCAACCTACATATTTTGTGTTCCTTTTATCTGCAATCTTAGTAACAGATCAGTTTGAAAAAATACTTGTACATTTTATATATTTTTTAAAAATAAGTAAATGTTAAGTTTAATCGCAATCATCTTTTCATAATTACAAATAAAACATTAGTTCGTTGCAATTTTCGTATTTATAAATAGCGGTACACTCGCGGCTTCGCCCGCATACCACTTATAATTTTTATTATAAGTGGTACTGCATTTGCTATAAGATAATCAATATAAATTAACATTCAACCATTTTGAAAAAGTGCAAGCACTACATGGCTGCCCTACCGTGCCCTACTTGCGATCGTAAACGGAACGTTGAATTATTTTAAATTGACTTTTCTTAAAAAAGTATACGTTCAAATTACATGCTATAAACGCCAAAGTACATTTTCATAAAATTTCTTTAATGATGGAATAGGTAACTTTCGCTTGTAAGTTTCAAAAACGTAGAAATATCACCTTGCAATTTTCATTTTTTTTTTTTCACAAAATGCCTTATTGTGACATATTTATAAGAGGTACATATAGGGTATATATAGGGTACTGGCAGTTCTCCTAAAATTGTTATTTTTAACCAAAAATTATGTCTTTTTTAAAACCAGCGTGCAAAGCCGTAATTTTGCTGTCAGATGTATGCTTGGACATTATAATGCACGTTTATTGAAGTGGCATCTATGAACAACCCCTATTTATTTTATAAATGGAATTTTTAAAAAATGTGTTAAATCGGACAATGACAATTAGTGTAGAATAATGATAAGCAACTAGAGAAAAATGATGCTGTGGTACGAATAATGATTCTTTACAACAGAATTGAAACTAAATACTTACTTATTTAGCTTCACGCTGTAATACTAGTGGGAAAGTCAGAGAGGAAACGGAACCCCAAACGCTACGGTCTCTATATACCTCTTTCACCTCGTCCACTATCATCAACTTTTCATACATGCCATCTGGGGCGTCCTCATGCTTTTTACGTGATTTTTCTCCTTCATTATCTTTGATGCTGTATTTTCGAAGGTCTATCTGTATTACCGCTCACTTTTATTTCATTAATCTTTATTGCTATTCCTTATATGTATGATTAACTTATTCCTAGCGGATCAGTATATTTAAGGTTATGTTGTGGACACACAAGTGCTTAGGATGCTATCTTGGGAACAAACCAATATGTAATCGTTGCTATAATAAGGAGTCTGTTTCATTTTGAGGTACGAGACGTCCAAACTTGGAATCGAATTATCGCATGAGAAGCTGGAAGTTTTAAGATCCATCGATCAAAGAGGAATAAGTACCATCTTTGAAACAGAAATATGTGGTAAATGATAACGAGGTTTTAGTAAAAGCACGATAAATGTGATGATAAAGTCAAAGACACTGTAAAGAAAAAAAGCTCGTTAAGATCATAAGGCTTCAGATAAATCTTTTTAAAAAAGAAAAAGGATATGCTACAAAGGCACCAAACGAAAGTACTGATAAAGATGAAGCGTGAAAGTTCTGAGAAAGAAAGACATAAAATGTTAACGAGCAATTTTAGTAATTCTTAAGGTTGTTTATTAATTTGCCACACATTTTACAGCAGTGAGCAGCTCGCAGGAGGTCCTAAACCAAGAATTTTTTTTAGATGTTTGACAGGAATATAAGATATTTTGGGAGACTACCTCGGTACAATACTTTAACCGCTCCCCTTGTTGTAAAATCTGTGACACAAAGTGACATGCGAGGGAAAATTTCCTTCCCAAGGAAAGAAGGACCAGAGCCTATTCTTGCATTTGAAAAAATGAAGAAAAGACGCACAAGCTTATTGCTGCCGGTAACAGAATTAGCGGTGCCTTAGATGCATTGGTGAGACTGTGAAATAACAGAATAGTTGCACGTTTAGTAACACTGTGCAATGCTAACGAACGACGCTGATATACGGCAGCGAAACGTAGGTGTTGCAAAAGAAGAATGAAAGAAACGTAAGATATTTTACATTAAATCCCTCGTAACTAGTTATGTAAAATATCCTAAATTGTATGGGTTGCCGAAAATACACAATAAGACTAAACTGACTGTATCTTCAATAGTTAGCCAAATCGGTACGCCGAGGTATAAACTCAACATGCCATGGACTCTTACCATTTTGTTTGTGGGCTGAAAGATCTTAAGTTAGCTAACAAAGAAACCATACTCACATACTTCAATAGTGAATCTTACCCACGTTTATCTACCATTGGCAAATTTTTATTTCAAAGAGCCTACCAATTCTGCGACGCTGTACACCTAGGGGACGAGCTTTGATGGGTGAAGAATGCCTTTCATCAGAGCAAGATGCCTACTCCCCTCCAGCGTTATCAGAAGACCCTCAGTAGAAAGACAACCGGGGCTTCTATCATACGAAAAACAACTTTTGAAACAGACAGAATTGCAACATTTTAAGGGCATTTTAAGAGAAAAGCTTCCATTAAAACTATATTTAAGTCTAACAAGAAAGTAAATCCAATTCTTAAGACCAGTGAAACGTAATTTACCTCTGCAGTGTGTAGAGCTATAAAAACTAGATAGTAACTGAGATTTAAAATAAACTGTTCAAAAAAGGGGAAGCATCGATATTGGGGGAATGCTCGATGTCAAGAATGGACATGCATCGAAGTCAGCTGCGTCTGAGTAAAGAGCGGATAAACCTAACCATAATATCGGGTCTTATAACTCCCAAACCCTCGCTCGGGAGAAAAGATATATACAGAGGTCACGAAAAAACATGGCATTTGTAAATAGATAGAAGAAGTAAAGAAGAAGTAAAACATACAGAGAGTAGGGCTGTTGGCGCTCCGTTCTCTCTGACTACCCCGCTAGGGATAAAGTGAGATGTAAAAAATAAAGAATAATGAAAAAAATAAATAAAAACAACTAAAGAATATTAATAGAAATCGTTAAATTTTAGATATATTTTATTAACTCTAAATATAAAATTTAAGTTGAAGTAGCTTATTTTTGTACTGTTCTATATGCTAAAAACAGTAATATTATTTATAACGTTTCCATTACACTGAAACTAAATGCCATGGAAGTGATATAGCAAGAAGATTCAGAAGAATAAAATCCGAGAAAAATTCACGAACAAAATTTAGGTATTACGTAAATTTTTAGTCATAGCTGGTTTAAACATTAAAAATTCTTCACACGACCCATCAGTGAGTACTAGTACTATTAGAAATATGTCTAAGATTCAGGACTACAGCCTGAAATCAGACCCATTCGTCTACTCTAAAAGCTAATAATCATTGTCTTCAGCTACTTTTCTTCCAGCGTCATTGCCATCTTTTACTATTTTACTGGCAATGACGTCGCAACCAATGATGTTTTTACATAAAACACGTTGGAATTTTATGAAAAACTCATTCAAAGTACATGAAATTTGCTGGTTACAGATTTGTTGAAAATGTCAATATAAGTATATATTAACGATTGCCGAAACATTTTTAATCTATAAGTAGCAAATAAAGATATCAATGACGATTCATGTGCTAAAATTAGGAGAATCCAATTTAAGACTTATTTATAAATTGTTAAAGCATCCGTGGCGGCAGTTGCACCATCGGAAATTAAAGCTCTGCATGCTAACATTATTATAAGCCAAAATAAACACTACGTTAGATAACGTATTTTCGTGGCAATATTTAAAACAAAAGTTCGCTCGCTCAATGACCCTATTTTTATAAACTTTTTTTGCGATCGATTTTTGTGTAGCTACACCCACATTATAAGCATGTTTTATTATTAAAACCTTTAAGTATGTACTTATTTCATTTAAAATTGCAAATAAAATTAATATAGTTTAATTACGAATATTTTTGAAAAGAAATTAGCTAAGAACACAGCAAATCTCTACGTAAAATATTCAATTTTTTGAAGGTTTTTTCTTAAAATATATTTTTGTATATACTAAATCATTAAACTTGTCTAGACGACTTGTTTATTATTTAGTAAAGTATTTAATATGATATTCATCTTTTTAAAATTATTTACTATTAATGAGTAATCACAAGGAAATTGAAATTTGTGCGTTTTGGAGAACTGCCAGTACGAACTTTTTTTAGAACTAAGAAAATAAAACATTTCTTCCATGCAATATACTGACATATATTTTACTATTTTAAAGCGATTCGATAGCGGTCATTGTTCTTGTTATTTCGTTGTTTAAGGCTAACTTAAACTTACATCATAATATTATAAATGTAAGCACTCCTGAAGAATGTAGCTTTCATACAAAACCAAAAATAAGTAAATCAGACTAATAGATCCAGAGATCTTAGTTTTTAAGCAAACAAACATATAAACAAAGTCATTTTTTATTTTTTATATTAGTATAGATAAGTCTTCAAATTCAAAACCACTAAATACATACAAGTAAGTAATGTTTCTTTTATTCCTCAAAATCTACATGATTTAAAAAGTCCCAATTTTTTTCAGATATTTTATAATTTCAAATTAATATTATAATATCTAAATATATCCATAAAAATAAAATTTTTGGCTTTAGCGAGACAATATTAAAGAATCACCATTAAATTGACCGGAAGTCAGCAACATCTGTTTGATATACATCGGTGCTGCCAGCTAGATAGATTTTTTATATTTATTAAATATATTAAATTAGAATGTACGTTATTTTAAATATAATAAATTAGATTAGATTAGATATCTAGAACTTACCATAAGTTCTAGATATCTGCACCGTAAAAATGTATGTTTTAATAAATGAGTTATAAAAATTATAATAGATTTTTTTTTTCATAAAATTAAAACAAAAGTACTTATGATTGCATTTATATGTGAAATTCTACATAAAATAAATTTACGGGAGCCGTACTGTTTTTAGCACGTCAACACTCGTGTTGTGAGCGAGAAAAACGAGCATGGACGTCGTGTAAATGGACGTCGATCATTATTATTTCACAATAATATTTATATATTATAAAATATTTCATCGGGTATATATTATAAAACTTTAAGTTCCTATTTATTACTCGTATAAAATACCTACTTACTTTATATTGTTTTACTTACGCTAAGTTGAAAGCCGCCTGTCAGGTTATGGTATTTTTTTTGCGACAATTAATATTGTGATACGTTTTGAAAATATTGTGAAAGAAGAACTATAATGATAGCAGAATGAAGTGCCACTACGAAGTTTTATCCTTGGAGAGGGAAGCTAGCGCATCGGACATAAAAAAAGCCTACCGGAGACTTGCACTGCAGTGGCATCCGGACAAAAACTTAGACAACTCGCAAGAAGCTAAAGAACAATTTCAATTAGTCCAAAATGCATATGAAGTACTCTCGGATCCCCAAGAAAGAGCATGGTATGATATTTAACAATACTAATAATCATCAATAGCTAAATATGGATTTTACATGTAAAAAATGGAAACTGCGTGAATTCCGATTTATAAAATATAATGTTCTAGGTATGACAATCATCGTGAACAGTTGTTACGTGGTGCTGGCAGTTCCTATAACGATGATAGCCTTGATGTTTACCCTTATTTTAGTCCGTCCTGTTATAAAGGTTTTGGTGATGACCCCCAAAGTTTCTATGGAGTTTACTGTGAAGTAAGTTGATACAAATATATAATATGAAACTTAATAAAAATTATAAAACTTATTTTATAATTTATTGATATATTGCATCTTTTATTTATTGTTTTTATTCCATAGGTATTCTCTAAATTAGCCTCAGAGGAAAGTGATTTCCTTGATGATCCTGAAGAAGTTGGTAAAATTCCTAAGTTTGGAAATTCCACAACTCCTTATGAAGATGTTAATGAGTTTTATGCATTTTGGATGTCATTTTCCACTAATAAAAGTAAGTACAATGCAGTATAAATATTTGTATTTTTTATATAATATTTACATGTACTTAAAAATAATATTAATATATTTTTTTAGATTCTAATGATAGAAATATTATATTTTTATAATGTCAACACATATTTAATATTTAATTTTATGAATATTTTTAAGAATTTATACCTTGAGGCCTCCACACCACCTTTTTTTCAAATTTTATTACCTTACTATGCTAACAAGACAAAGCAAGGCATGGAATTGGGCCAGTCAAAAATATAAAAAAAATGGACAGTTTCTTAACACTACCCTAATATATATGCGGAATACAGCATGAATTTTTTTAAAAAGGTAAAAAAGGTAAGCATGAATTATATATAATTAACTTGTTTTTTTCCAGGCTATGTTTGGTTAGACCAATATGAAATATCACAAGGTGATAATCGTAGAGTTATAAAATTGATGGAAAAGGAGAACAATAAGATAAGACAAAGGGCTCGCAAAGAAAGGAATGAAGAGATCAGACGTCTAGTCAGCTTTGTACGTAGGAAAGACAAACGTGTCATTGAGCACACTAAACAGTTGCAAGAGAAGGCTGAGGAGAATAAAAAAAGGGTTAGTTTTCAAATTACTATATTGTATACAAATTATAAAATATAATTAAGGCCATTGTGGCACAGCTTCTGACTGTAAATACAACAGTTGTAGGTTCAATTGCTATTTGAGAAAATAAATATACTTGATTAATTTTCTCACTCTAGTAACAAGCCAAAATAGAGCATTTGAGAATGGAGTGCCTTAACACTTTTCAGATTATCTTTGCCTTTCTGCTAAATGCAGCAAATAGTATGAAGCTGAATAAATACAAACACTACAGTGTAGCATTCAGTAGACATTCATCATGGATTATCTTATACATTTGGAAAGAGGATAAGAGTGTGTTAACAGTAGACTTTATCTTTATATCATGGGAAATGAAAATAAAAATTATGCAATCTATAATAGACAAACAATAATCATTTTATTAAATCAAAATTTCAGGCCGAACAAGTGAGGCGAGAAAGAATAATACAAAGGCAAAAAGAAATAGAGGAAGCTAAAAAAAAAGAAGGGGAAACATCATTCCTCCAAAGTGAGGAATATCAAAAGAAACTCAGTGAGATTGAATCTTTACTTGCTGAGGAGTTTGGTCTGTCATCAGATGATGATACAATAAGCGAGGGTGGCATGGAAAGCAGTAATGAGGAAAGCTCTAAGACCGAAGAGGTAATTGTCTCTTTTTTTTTGTTTTATAGCCTCATACTGTATCGCACATATGGCATAATAGCCAGACAAAATTTAGTTTTAAGACACCTAATGTTTCCCATCTTGCATGTTGAATGGTGAAACATAACAACTGTTCTGTTTACAATCAAATACTGTTGTGCGATTACGACCTTTATTTTTAAATTATTTTTCCAATACATTATTATAATTTGTGGTAATAAAATAGGACAACATCTTTCTCCAAATGCAATAATTGTAAATAGAATATCCACTCAGAGGTAGAGTTTTACATATGCATGTATCTATTGAATGGGCTTTTTGTTTGCTTAAGACTTATAGTGTCTTTCTAGATCGGAGGTTCCCATGCTTTTCTTGATCAAGGACCACTTTTATATCATTCTTGGTAGCAGGGACCACTATGCATGTAGGTATAATAAAAATTAACTGTGATAATCAAACAAAAACTTTGCCTCACCACCCCAGTCATAAAATTAAAATCATTCGCGGACCATATTGAGGTTTCTTCGGACCACTGGTTGGGAACCAGTGCTCTAGATTAATGAATCCTTTTGACAAATATAAATAAATGAAAATATATTTTACCTAATTATTTCATTATTATATAATAAAAAACTTATGGAAAGGTGAAACAGCTATATTAAATTATTTTGTTTTAACTTAGAAAATTTTAAAAACTCAATCTTTAAATAACTTAAAGTTAAACTATTATATTTAATGTTTAAAATTAGCTTACTAGCTAAGTTCAGTTCAGTTCTTCAATTAAGGTGCTTCGAGCATGCCAGTTGAGCACTAATCACTCCGCCAATGTCACATTGTATGGAGAACACAATTACTAGCTAAGATACTTTTAGCTTTTAACTCCAGCTTCGCCTACATTGTCAAATGGACATAAATAATGAGTTGTTTATATATAAACTGCTGTGGTCCAGGACATGTTATCCTATAGCTTTTTTCGATAAAGAACTATTTCTCTAGTCTAACTATTACTTCTAAAACTGTTATAATACATATTATGTCAATTTCTAATTGTTCTAGGTTAGTGAAACATCACGAGCTGCAAAATCTTCTGCAAAGAAATCAGGTCTTAAAAACTTATATTGTTCAGCATGCAGTAAACTATTCAAAAATATAAATTCATTTGAAAATCACGAAAATAGCAGAAAACATAAGGAGAATGTTGCAAATATGACTTTAGATGATGATATAGATATTTCTGATGAAGAACCTGATGATGCTGATAAGGTAAAAGAAAAGGTCAATGGACTCACTGAAGAAGAAATTGGGAATTCAACATCTGATATAGAGGATAATGACATAAGAGAGACATTAAGTGATGATTCTGACAAAATAAAGGTATGTAGCATTGTATCCCCTATATAGTAGAGTAGGCAGAAGGAATCTAGTATTAAGACAACCCATTCACAACATACTGCTCAATTTTTGAAATATTAAGTTTTGAGTAGTGGTTTTGTTACCAGAGCGAGGAAATAACGTAAATGATTCTTCTTTAGTCACACGGACTCACATTCACAATCATCATGTTTAGTGTCAAATGCTATTATGCTATTGGGCCAAAGCAGTTTAGCAGTTATCATTGTTTTTAGATTAAATTAAGTGTTACTTGTATGACAAATAAAATTGTTGTGTTTGAAGATCTTGTGAAATTAATTTAAATCTTTCCATTAAACATCAGGTTAAAATATTGAAAGTTACCAATCGCAATGATGTTTACTTTATAGACATAATACGCAATGCTCCTCCCTCTTACAATCCAGTCTTGTAACTTGTTTACGTGAAACTTACAGAAGATAGGTAAACAAAACCTATTTGATGGAGTACCTTACTTCCATTCCACCCAAATTTGGTTAAATTGTTAATTGTAAATTTAAATGAAGCTAAAAAAATTTATGATATAAAAATAAATATTTTTTTGTATTTTTGTATATATCATATGTCAAAAAATTAGGCATCCATTAGCAATCCAGTGAAATCTTATAAGGATTACAATATGAATTGGCATTTTTCTTATATTAGTGCTTTATCCATATTTTCATTTTGTTTTCAGGCTCTACCTAAGAGTCATAAGAAAAAGAAAAACAAAAAGAAGTCCTTTATACCAATGCCTGAAAGTGAAGGGAACGACAGTCACGATGAAATGAGTTTTAATGAAATTGAAGGCCCATCTCGGAGCAGAAAAGCAAAAAAATTCAATATGCTCAAAAGTCAAATTCAAGCTAAAAAGGAAGCAAATCTCAAAGGGTCTCAGTCACAGACTTCAACAGAAAATTTATATGAGGTGTCAAGTACAACACCTACAGATGATGCCTTAGGGGAGTCAGCGTTGCCCCGAGACAGACCCGCTTTACCAAAGACCCAAAGAAATATAAAAGCTAAGAAATTAGTTGAAAGGAAGCCAGTGAGAACAAAGGCGAGTGAAACTGAAGATTCCAGTAGTGCTGTGAATCTTAAATGTGTTGTTTGTCAAACTGACTTCAATTCCAAGAATAAATTGTTTGACCATTTAAAGAAAACGGGTCATTCGGTACCACTTCCTCACACTAGCTTCACACAAAAGAAGGGCAAGAAAGGCAATAGGTAAACGGTGCAATGAAATTTAGATAGATGTGTATTAATTATAATCCATTGAGAATCTAAATGGTTTTCCTTAAATCCTTACAAATTGTAAAATGACTTTATCAATCTATTTATTAAATCTATGATCACTCAATAAAGTATGCCTAAATGAACACTGACTCTTATTTCTAAATAAAATAATATGTGTGAATAGTTGTACAATTTATTCATCATTAATATTATACCTAACATATTTAGATTTTGTAACAATTGCACTTGAACACATTTTCTTATAAAGTTCTAATTCCTACTCAAATTCAGGTATGTCTGAAAAGCTATATCCTGGATATTCTTTATACGCGTAATAAGCTATCCTCATGTGATAAGCTCCAGGTAAAAACATTATTACACCTAAAACAATCATAGGCCATAATCTATCTGAATATTTTGTGTCAATGTGACCAGTTACAATAAGAGTTCCAAATGTTAATAGACAAGTTCCAACAATGAACAGAAACGCTGCTAGACTCAAAGCTTTCCAGGGTATTTTTTGTGGAGGCGTTTCAAATTGAGCATCCGAAAAACCACTGTCATCATGAGGAACCGACATATAACCATCATGGTTTCTTCTTAATCTAAATGCCGACATTTTTCTTTGAATCTGCAATCAAAATTGATTAATTATCATGATTTGTTTATACATTTTTGAAAATATTCTTTTTAGTATCAATTTCTAAAATAATGAAATAATCGTTATTATGAGAACTACTGACTGTTAAGAGAACACTTGACCAAATATAGTTAAAATTATTTTATTATTATTTTTTTTACTTACATATCAGAATAAAGTTAAAAAGAATATACCGTTTGCGGCTTATTAATTTGTATTTTGTTATTTGTTGATAAATGTTAATCGATTTTGACAAGTTGAAAACTTGTCAGAGTGTTGACAGTTGCATATTGATCGAATAGAAAGACGATAATCTCTAGAATATATATATAAAGTAGTGAAGCTACCGTTAAAATGCCCCCTTATATTTTATTAAATATTAATTTGGAAAAGTTAAAACGTAGAAAGATAGAATTAAGCAGCTAAGTGAACTCTAACTTATTATGCTTTATCTTATTTAATATTTTTAAAATCTTTTTCTTCTATAAACTATTTATTTTAACGAAATGTTAAAATGAATAAATAGTTTACAGATCCAGTGACGTAAAATAAATATTTTTCATTTCTTAAATAATTATATATTTGATTGTTTAAGGAATTGCTAATTAAAAAACGTAAATATTTTTATCACATACTCTTTTTCATTAAAAATCAAAAAAAGTATAATTATAAAAATAATATAAATTTTGTTTCAAGTGTCTTATTCTCATAGACGTTATTCACATTTATTCATCTTCTTTTTTAATAAACACTTCAGATTGCATTATATCCCAAACAGAGTCGAGACGCGCCAAGCGCGTCATGAGCAAAAATTGTTGAGCGGCCAATGACGCACCTAACCCGTCATACTCAAATGTTAGATTCCAGATTTTTAGATGGCGAATTGATTTGTGCTCAAATGGTACGTTCGGAATGCCATAATCATAGAACAGATCAGATTTTTAGTCTTTAAATTTTAAAAAGAAATATGTAGATTAAGCATGGCTTGAAACATTAGTTGCTCGATAAATAACTTACAATGATAACACAATTTACAAGTGGCCACAGTTAATTTGATTAATTTATTTATTTCTATGTAAAAACGTTTAAAAGTAATATAAAAAATTCTATTTGAATCGTAATACAAAATTTCTCTTTATCTATATTTCCAAGCATTGTGCATCAACTTGTTACCAGACATCAGCGAATATGAATTTGGAAATTTATCTCAACTGGTTTTATATTAGTTTGAAAACACCCTTAAATCCTTAAATATTAATTTAAGGAATCCTATTCATGAATGTTTCATCAAATCATCACTTCATTTAGTTTCTTTAATATATTTAATTATATATTAAGGCGTAATAGAATAGATATTTTTTGCATTTGTTTCATTTAAATACTCTCAACGTTTAAGTATCTGTGATGCTTTTATAAGGCTAACACTAACGCTGTTATACGTTTCGGACATGTCATGTAGATGAGCAGGACTGCAGACTGTCCTTGACCTAATGCGGCACGATGCAGAATATTTATATGGACACATGACTTGATAGTTAAAAATTCATCATTGATCGTTATATACGTTTCAGTATAGTAGAACAAGTACATTTGCTTTGTAACAGTACATTCTTATAATTCATTAAACAATTTCAATTACAATATTAAACTATTCCAATAGGTAAGCCTTAGAAAGAAAATAAAATAAACTTTAGTAAGCATCGATATATCTTAGATGGGAATACACCTAGATTTTTTTTATAGCTTCACTCTGCATCCCGCACACAGCAGGATAGGCAGATGGAACCTAGTGTTAAGACACTCCGTTCCCCACTTTCTGCTGAATTCTGGAGGCATTGCGTGTTGAGTGGCAGAACTCAACGCCGCGTTTAGCCTCGACACCAGAGCGAAGAAATGGAAATATAAATTTAAGTAAATATTTCATCTCCTCGAGTGGGGATCGAACCCACAACCAGTCGGTTTTACAGTCACACTTCCTGCCACTGCGCCACGACTGGCCTCAACCTAGATACGTACATATATTCTGATTTACATAAGTAAATGATTTAAAATTCCTATAAAATTGAACTAATAATTCGTACAAATTGTGTAATATATTATGATTTATAAATAGATTAATTGTTTAGAAACAGCAGTTTGGGAAGCATATCAATGTTTTTTTTTAAACTTTACACTGTATCCTGCACATAGCTGGATAGGAAGAAGGGACCTGGGAACCTAGTGTTTCTCATTACGTCCGTATCGCACTTACCGCTGAATTGAATATCAATGAATTGTGAGATACACTTATTGACAAAATAAGTGTCAATTAAAAGGCTCACTTTCTAGTATATATTGTCTGTCAGCGGGTAAAAAGTGATAATTTATCAGCGCGGTTTCCACCACGAGCGGAGCGGCCCATTAAGGAGTGCGTTAAAGTCGTAAGAGTAAATTGCATACTAGTATTTCAACAAACAAGTCGAGTGGAAAGGACTGAGCCTGCAGAAAGTATTGTGAATTCGTTGCCCACGCGTGGGAATGAATTATTATTTATAATTATTTGCATTTATTCGTTCTGGTACCAATGTTTCGCCACTCAACACGCAATCCCTCGAAAATTCGACGGAACGAGGAGTATGGAGGGTTTTAACACTAGCTTCCCTCTGCCTACCCTGCTGTATGCGGAGTACAGCGTGAATCTGAATAAAACAAGCATTTTATTACTTATTAAATATTGAAGGAGCTGAATTGTGATACTTCCACACAAGTGACAGGTTAACAATGAAACGTGGAGAAACGTCTGCAACTAAGAAAGAATGTTAGTTATGACATTCGAAATGAAACTTGATTGTCGTGGAATCCAAAATACTAGAATTTCTTTTCATTTCGCAAGAAATTTTTTTTTGTGAAAAATAACGATATGATGAATGATGAGTGCAATTAATGTAACTGTAAATATATTTTTTACAAATAGTTCCAATTGTGAGAGATAGATTATTAAAAAAAACTAAAATATAAATAGATTATTAGTATTTTAATTAACTGGTAAGGAGAGAATACTAATAAGTGACGAAAAAAGTTAACTTACATATGGCATTACTTTTTTTATATATGTTAACAACAGAAATATATGTAATCTGTCATTGTATACAATTCATAGAAAATGTATGAATTTCCTAAAATCGGAAATGTAAAAAAATCTAAATGTCAATGGGTACGAGGGGAGGCTACTGAGGTTGGTGAGATAACTAGTCAAATATTTTACCATGATATTATATACAAATATTTACAAATACATATTTTACCCTTTTTTATAAATAAAATATGTACAAATATTTTACCCTGAAGAAATCTTCATCGTGCCCCAGGGTACAGTACGGAGGCAGTACGGGGTGTCATTACTAGGGGGTAATAGTTTGATTTCTTTTATATTTTCATTACCAATACCTGCACACTCTGGAGATGCCCAATATCAACATCATAGGTGATAAATTACTAACGCTCCAAATACTTCAAAAAGTATTATTCACATCCATGCAATATTTGCTTAATCTATATCTATACTTATTATAAAACCGTCACGGATCCGTGTCTGTACATGTAAGCTTGTCTAGATAATAAACTTCTCAATTTCACTGATACAGTAGTATTTTTGGGACTTAGATTTGAAACTTCAATGGGGCCACCATCTATCTGTTTTTAATTGCGCGCAGACTGAGCTCCACTGCTTACGCTGTTAGAAAAGTGAGACTACGATGCAGATATCGAATTAATATCGAATTAATTAGTGGAAAAAGAGCAATGCGGGGAAATATACAGCCTGAAATGTCGGTCACATGGTAAACGTATACGTATTATTACGTATAATTTCACAAGTGATATTAGACTTGCCACTACAACAATTTAAAGCTGCGACCCACTCGCGGCTTCTGCCACGTATATTACTGAATTATTTACTTAATACACTGAATTACAGTCCTGTTCCAATATATAATGTGCAAATCACTTAAAATTACTAATGTGAAAATTATTAAAACCTTACGGTTGCATTTTCGTAGTTCCCATAAGGACATCCATGAATATGGATGCATCCCCTGAACGACGCATCCATATCCCTCTGGCCCTAGGGATGTGTACCTGCCCTAGAGCAGATACAGGAAGAAGGATGTAGGGGGCGGGAATTAGAAGGATAGGATGATCAAATGCCACCGGGCATGAGCATGGGCAATCAGCTCAGCCAGTTGAGTGTCCTGAGGGAGGCCCGGCTTAAGCGACCAGCGACCGAGGTGACTGCTCAGTTGTCGGATGCGGGGAAGGATAGAAAGTCACTCGGAAGACAGATACATAAGCGCGGTAGAAAGCGTTGGACGCGAGACGGCGATGTGTACAGGGTTTCTATTTTTAGGTTGCGGTGAAGCGTGGTGTTCCTCACGTAGTATGGTGCCTGATTCACTTGAAAGATATAGGTTCTGGACCACCTGGTGGATTCCTCGTTGGTTGGTACTGGCGTAGGTGAGATGTGGCCTGACCCACGCCTTGTAGAGCGATAGCTTCGTTCTTAGGGATAAGCGAGAGCAGAACAATATTGTCGGCGTAGAGTGTCAACATCGTATCCGGCTGCGTTGGGACGTCTTGGGTGATTAGTGCGTAGAAAGCAGGTGACAAAATGCTGCCCTGGGGAACTCCGGCAGCGATCGAGTGGCTGCTGCACTCTCCACTCTCACGCAAAATGTCCTGTCACGTAAACTGCGCTGTAGCGGCGATCAACCGTAAGGAGTGCAGAGTTGAGTGCCCGCTCACCAAACTGCTCAATTCGTGGATGCATGTGCGACTAGAGAAGTGAGAGGAATAACTTCTCAAACAGCTGAGCCACCACGCTGAAGAGGGTTATAGGTCGGTAGCCCTCAGATCGTCGTGAGCTCTTCCCAACCTGTGCTTGATGCCCAGGCTGTCCTTCACGTCCGGGGGAAAGGAGTCTAAGTACTTTAGAAGTACTGACCTTTACTTATTAAAATGAAAACAGTAAAGCTTTTATCTACGTTCAATGGCCAAAGTAACTAATATACTTATTTATATGAAATAAACAAAAATAAAAGATAAACGAAACATGAGTCGATACAGCTGTATATAGCCGGCGTGATGGATTTATAATAATAATTAAATACGTTTTTCTCTAAAACTATTCGTAATTTCCAAATGGTGTAAAGAGCAAATTTTATTTTCATTTTACGTAAAAAATCTATAAAGTGTTTAAAAGGATAAGGATTAATATCATCACAAATATCCCTCATAATAAAAAAATATATTCAAATTACTATGTTAAAAGTATATGGCATATATGCATACTAAGTGTGTCTAATATAAGTGTTTTCAAATACCATTAATAAAATAAATGCCACAGATTTAATTTGTTCTGCAGAGTAATCAGTTGTAAGTTACGACTTGAGACAAAATGTTAACGTTTCCAAATATTATATTTCTCACAAGCACTCAGTGTCCACTAAATGGGCTTATTGTTTGGCATAACATGTTCTTTGGTTCTCATGGATTTCTTATAACAAATTCCTTCGAACTCATATAATTATCAACCGGCCTCTTGATATCGGGCACCTTGTATATATTTATTACCTTTAAAAACAAGTCTCCGATTGTGTTAGAGTGGGTTGACTTGTGTATCCTACAAAAACGAACGCTCATGAAGATAAAATATTATCTGGATGTGGAAGTTGTTATTTGATTTTATTTCAGTCTTAATCTGAAAGTACATAGCCTCGACAAAACGATCAAGGAAGTATATAATTATATAAAAAGAGATAATACTTTTATAATTGAAGCTTTAATATGTTTTATATAGTTTTAAGCTTGTATTCAGAAATGCGTTCCATGTATATAAATAAGTACAATACGAGCTATCTTTATAGTATTTTTTCAGTATAGAGCGGTTATGAGCTTTGACACTGAACAACCCATGATATTCATGTGACAGTAGGAAGGTACGTAGCAACGTAGATGTGCTACGTATACGAACATCGGCGTTGCTAGATATTTTCTAGGTGAAAAGCGGCATTTTTGAACATTTTAATAAATAAGCGGGACTCTTTCGTCATAAAGCGGGACAAAAAAATAAGTAATGAAGATTTAATTTAATATTTATCAGTTTTGAATAAATCTTCCAATAGTGATAGATCTGTCTATAATAGTATAAAATAAAGTCGCCCTCCGCCTCTATCTTTTCTAAGTCTTCTTTTTCTAAACCACGCAAAAGATTTTGATGTGGTTTTCACCATTAGGTAGATTATTTCTCAAGGAAGGGTTATCTATAGTTTATTATATGTACATTCTTATGTAATTTGACATAAATACGTAAACGTGTATTAAGTCTTACCCGTAGAGACACTTCCGTCCATGTGCTGCTTTAATGGTAAGTACTACATGTAAATAATGTACGGAAATATTGTTTCTCTTAATAAGACCTGCAAAAAGTCAACGACAGCATATGTGTATCCCGCACACAGCAGTGTAGGCAGAGGGAACCTAGTGTTAAGACATTCCGTTCCCCACTTTTTGCCGAATTCTGGAGGCAGTGCGTGTTGAGTGGCAGAACTCAACGCCGCGCTTAGCCTCGACACTAGAGCGAAGAAATGGAAATATAATTTTAAGTAAATATTTCATCTCCTCGAGTAGGGATCGAACCCACAACCAGTCGATTTTACAGTCACACTTGGTGCCGCTACGACTGGACTAATAATATATATTTTTATTGTGAAGGATTATGGTATTAAACCTTATCCTTTTAAATATTTCATTAATTTTCTACGTTAAACTAATATAAAATTTGCTCTTTACACTATTTCGAAATTATAAATAGTTTTAGAGAAAAACGTATTTAATCGTTGACACATCACGCCGGCTATAAACGGCTGTATCAACTCCTGTTTCATTTATTCTTTACTTTCAGTATATAAATAAATATATTAGTTACCTTGGCTATTTAATGTAGATCACAGATTTAAAATTACAATACCAAAAATTCCGCCGCCCGCTACGCGTCCCTCCGCGCTCCGAACATTTTGTTTATAAAAGTCCACCTGGCCCTCACAAGTAGCCATGTAGTGCTTGCAAATTTTTCAGGGGCAGAGTACCCTCTTTCCTACCCACTCGGTGTCGCTGTAAAAGCTAGCAGGAATAACAGAATTAACCTCAAGTTCAAAAAAAAGCCCGATTGGTTCTAGAGAAAAGCAGATTTAGAAGCGTTTGCACGTATTTTGGGGCTCTCGAAATAATTATAATGTATTATTTCAGCGCGACATAGTCGTTTTTATCTTTCATGATGAAAGCAAGTTCGTTTATGTCTGTTATTTGTGTCGTTTCTTAGAGTATTTACTCTTACGGCATATTTTAATTTAAATTTTCATTATTTAATTTTTTAAGTTTCTGGATAATGACGGGTAGCGTTGTTGATGTATGTTTATATGAAAATTATTTTGTTTGACTAAACTAATCTTACATTATCTCTTTTTTACCGTACAACCTCCTCCGTGTTTTCTCCACACAACGCGACATTGGCAAAGTGATATATGCTCTACTGGCACGCTCGGAACGCCATAATCAAAGAACCATACCATACCACCACCCAAGTCAAACAACTTGACGTTCCGTATTCATACTCTGCGACATGTATAATAGAAGGGAGAGCGATTCTTTGTAAAGAAGCAGAGAATCGTCTGCTGAAGCAGCTGACTTAACACTTCACACACAGCCTTAGACTTCAGCGGCTTAGACGTAACTCATTGAAAACCAAAATTCCAGTCAATTCAATAAATCAGTTGTCATCTAGGCCGTCATGGCCCTGGGGCACAAGTGTGTGACTGTAACGCGACGGTTGTGGGTTCGATCCCCACTCGAGGAAATTAAATACTTATTTAAATTTATATTTCCATTTCTTCGCTCTGGTGTGGAGGCAATGACCGGCGTTGAGTTCCGCCACTCAACACGCAATACCTCCCAAATTCGGCGGAAAATAGTTTAAGCGGGCGAAGCCACGAGCGGGTCGCTAGTATCAATATAAAATGATTTTTTAATAGAAAAACGTCACTATGCTTAAACGATATAAGTCTTCAGAATAATTATAAATAACCTACGAATATACTTATTTGTATTACTATGAAATGATTACTAACTAATTAAAATCTTAAATAAATAAAAAAAAATGTTTCACAGTACGTAGAATAATCAGTCAAAAGCGGGACAATGCCTGTCCCGCTCGGGATATTTAATTTTTGGGCTGAAAATTGGGACGTCCCGCCAAAATCGGGACATTTGGCAACGCTGACGCATATGCACATACATTGTACCTTCCTTCTTCCATCCTTACGATGTGTGAACTAGCATATAGAGTAAAGCTACATTCTAGCTTCATAACCCACCTAAGTGTGTACTTGTATGCACATCTAATAGGCAGCACTCGACACACACTTGTGATACTAAAACAGCTTAGTAACAGGCTTCTCGGACGCCAGCGCTGGACCGACGCCAAAACAAAGAATGTACTACACTTCACGCTAACGGTGAAAGTGGTCTCGATCAATAACAGCCTAGCCCTAACTGAACAGCTGATTTTAATTTTAAATACCTATCATTTTATCGTTTCTTTTGTCATACAAAACTCTAGCCGAAGATCTCAATAGAGCAGTAGGTAGCGTAGTGCAATAACGCAGGTATTTCCAGCAATATATTGTGAGCGAGTAAGAAAGGACTGACGACGACCGCATTTAGTCCACCTCCAAATCGAAGTATAGCGCATTGTGCGTGTATAATGTGTAGATTAGTCTAATCGCTGGCGGCTTGGGGCGACCGGGGGCGGCCGGGGGCGGCCGGGGAGGCCAGGGCGGCCGGGGGCGCATGCGCGGCGGTGCAGCGCGCGCACCCCGCTCTCCCGGCTGTCAGAGCCACTCCGCCGGCAAACCGATCTCGACGCACACGCGCGCCAAGCTCGCTACGCAAGCAACGCCGGCCCCTCGCGGCCAGGAGCCCTGCAAGGCGCTTCCACACCCACACACACCGATCCACCGGGGGGCAGAGCACTAGTGCCGGCGTTCGCACACAGGGCTCCGCTGGCTAAAGGTAACAATACCTACTTCGTACGCCCTACACCTTTCATTTGCACTGCAATGCCACATTAGTTAGCTACCCCTGCTGTTTGAGGGCTGCCGCATTACGGGGTGGCTATATTTTGCGAACCTATACGCTTTAAATTACGTACGCAAACCATTGGTTTTGACCTTCCCCGGCATTGTTCCCTAACGTCGCATGAAACGTGCAGTGTGTCGTTGTTAATCGTTTATCAATTTCTCTTTTGAACACACTGTTTACGAAAGTCAAATTTATGATCGATACGAACATATGGTCTTGTCAGTTACAGGAAACTTCTACAGCTCTCTTTTTTCTTTGTGCAAATGTAATTGTCGATTTGATTTCATTTGGTTTACAATATTTTTTTATTAACGGATCAAACCGCCTTCTTTTAACGACACCTTCGTGATTAACACGCTATATTGCGCGCAGTTCTTTCCAATTAGGCCTAATGAGACACTTTCATTGGTTATAAACTATGCTTAATGCTTATCAGCCATTCACAAGGATTTATGATTAGCTTCAATGAAGACGACGGAGAAGACGGAAAGTTTTATTGTTTACTTTTCTTTTTTTATTAAGTATTTCTATCATTTTAATATGTATATATGAACTGTATATATGCAAACCACAGCTTTGCATTTATAAATTTACGATTTTGTTCACAAAGCGAAAATTTTTGCTTTTACGTCCAGATATCGTCCAGAAGATATCAATATAATTTATTGTTTAAAATTATTTACTTTATAAGATATCATTTAAATATTGGAGAATAATATGAGAATCGGATAAAGTAACAGATATCCTTCCACTTACAAAAACATATATTTAATGTAAATTATTACATATATCGATTTAATGTGAATTCAATATTTCATCTTTTAATAATTCTAATTAACAAAAAGAACGGTCATTATTCATATTATCTGATAACAATAACGAACGCATACGACTACCTGCAACATTCGTAACTTCACTCTATTCATTGAAGTCCTTTGAAAGCTTAAACCTTTAAGATCTTTTATTCTCTTTCGTAGTTCCTCATTTAAATAAAACTAAATAAAAATTTATGTTTAAAATAATAATTTACCGTTGAGAAAAAAAAACCAAGAATCAGACCACAGCAGATTTAACACGTATTCGTTGTATCGGAAGCAATAAAATCGTAGTCCGCTACTGTTCAAGACTATTGATCACGAATTCTAAACCACTTTAACAAAGCTACCGTAGTTTAATCTTTTGCTTCTTTTATTCATACAAAGTGAATATAATATCACGTACACTCTTAACTACAATAGTGCAACTTAAGGCTTAAGTTTATGCATTTTAATTTGAAAAGAATAAAATAGCTTAAGAGCTTATGTGAAAATAAGAGCTTAGCTGCGTTACTGCGGATCGTTCTGAAGCTTTACATAAAGAACATGATTAATAGAGAACTTCATTAATACTAATTTCTGTATTTAAGAAAGTATTGATGAACACATTATTATTATCGAAATTATTAATTATGTTAATCTACATTATATATTATATAAAAAAAATATCAATCTTCTTATTATATAATATCTGTGTGAATATGCGCACGCGCTTCGCCCGGAAGAAGCTTAATGAGCTAGAATTGCTGTAAACTATTACAGTTAAGTGCAAAATATATTAACGTCTTATTTAAATATTTTTGTTTAGTATACATATATTTTCATTTCATAATTAGATAAAAAAAATAATATGTTTTATATTTTATAGATTACAAATAAAATTTAATTTATAAACATTTATATTATACATTAAAATAAATATTAAAAAAAACATGAACTTCAATATAAATAATATAAAAAAGTTAAATATTTAATTTATACACTGCATTAAATATATAAAGCGTTTCATTGTGTTTCGAAGTAATAATTCAATACAAGAGGAATTGAAAAGGGAAAGGGGGATGTCAACGAGTACTATTGCACTATATACGTATGACGACGTGAAGGATTACATGATATCGTTACTATTATGTCTAACCTCTTCACAATGGAGTATATTGTTTGAAATAGAATAATAATCAACCATTTCCACGAACAGACTGATTATACAATATTTGTATATTAAATATATGAGGCCACTCTTGGCGCGGCGGCACAAAGTGTAACTGTAAACGCGACTGGTTGTGGGTTCGATCCCCACTCCAGGAAATGAAATATTTTATTTAAATTTATATTTCGATCTCGCTCTGGTGTCGAGGCAAAGTGCGGCGTTGAGTTCCGCTACTCAATACGCAATGCCTGCAGAATTCGGCAGAAAGTGCGTGATACAGCGTGAAACTGATAAAAAAATATAAACATAAATATATATATATTAAAATATATATATAACTCGGAAATATATATATATATATATATATATATATATATATATATATATATATATATATATATATATATATATTAAAATAATTTTCATTAATAAAAAAATGTATTAAAATTTTTTTGCTATTACTAAACTTCATATTTTTTATTTCCTATCCACGAGTTACATATACCAAAACTTATTATTGCACGTATCCACGTTCATTTAAAGTTCCGTAAATAATTTATTTCTTTGTGATTCCTTTTGCACTTTTCTGATTTCTCTCTTTTAATTTCTTGTGAAAGGAACCCAATTTTAGTGAAACAACCGAGTAGGTACTGGAAAATAAATTGTAACTTCTTAACGTAACTCCAATCTTTGAGCTTTTAAAATTTCAACATTGGCCAGGAACTAATCAACTATGTTTAATATTTTAATGAAAAATTTGAAGTGATGGTGACGCAAACGCCTCAAATTGTAGATACTTGGATAAATGTTATATAAAAGGGAAGACGATTCTTCTACAATGATTATATGTTATGTATTTACAGTTTTAAAAGTATGAGAGAGATAAAAAAGAAAGAGTATAAGCTGCAAAAGCACCAGACGAAAGTACTGATCAAGATGAAGCGTGAAAAGGCAGAGAATGAAAGAGATGAAAGGTTAACGAACAACTTCAAGGAAAATACGAAGCTTTTCTGGAGAGAAGTTAGTGTTTCTCGAGGTTGCTCGTTAGCCTGTAGAATGAAAGGGGTGCTTTCGAAGGACGGTGAAATTCTAACAGAACAACCACACATTTTGCAGCGATGGGCGGAATTTTACAAGGAGATGTATGAATGTGATGACGCCTCAGTCTCAAGTAGCAGCGAAACGCTGAGTCTTGATGTAGCTGATGGCGAAATCAGTGTAAAAGAAGTTGAGAGTGCAATACGAAGTCTGAAATGTGGTAAGTCAGCGGGAGCAGATGGAGTTACTGCCGAGATGATCAAATATGGTGGGCCACGCGTCTTGGACTTGTTCTGGTTTTTGTGCAATTTATGCTGGAAATCAGGGGAGGTCCCAGACGATTGGCGAGGTGCAGTCATCGTGCCTTTGTATAAAGGCAAAGGTTCACAGATAGACTGCGCAAGCCATAGGGCTATCAGTTTGATTAGCTTAGGTAGTAAAGTTTATGCTAA
>JAAIXJ010001842.1:128570-191327 GCA_013403705.1 Heliconius hermathena
CGACTGGTTGTGGGTTCGATCCCCACTCGAGGAGATGAAATATTTACTTAAATTTATATTTCCATTTCTTCGCTCTGGTGTCGAGGTTAAGCGCGGCGTTGAGTTCTGCCACTCAACATGCAATGCCTCCAGAATTCGGCCGAAAGTGGGGAACGGAGTGTCTTAATAATAGGTTCCCTTTGCCTACCCTGCTGTGTGCGGGATACAGCATGAAGCTGATTTATTTATTTTATTTTTATATTTTAAATAATACAACGAAATTGTAATTGAAAAGAAGTTACTTGACATTTTAATCTGATTGTTATTATTATATTTTAAATAATAACACTAAACTCCCAGGTTAACTCAGCCTACCCTGCTATGTGCGGGATACAGCGTGAAGCTAAAAATATGTAAAAAATTAAGACTATTTGTATTTACTTACTAGCAAAATATGTTTTTTTAATATGTAAGTAAATAGCAAACATACCAGGTACACATGACCAGTGCAAATTACAATACATCAATAATCCTATGCACGCATATGTATGTATGTATTAATATTTTATACAACTAAAATAAATGTAATTTTAAATAATATTTTGATCAAGACAATCTATTTTATTACTTTTGTTCGTTTTGACAATGGAATATTTTAAGAGAAATTTTAAGAATGCAATATTTTAAGAGAAGAATTGTTGCATTTTCCAAGAGTAAGGCTTTGAATATATTTTTTGTGTTTCTGTAACTCCCCTATTTTTTTTTTATTAAAATTATATAAAATGTAATAAATATTATATATAATTCATTAAATATAAAGCTTAAATTAAAATAATGTACGTGAACGTAGTTATAAAGATATGATTAGTATAGTTATATATAAAGGTATAATATATTATAATGGATAAAACGCAATAATGTCAATATAAAGAAATACCTTTATACTTCTTGTAGGGATGTTACATTAAATTAAATAAGACTATATTAAGTGTATTCAATACGAAAATTATAAAAAATATTAACAAGAACTAGTTTTATTAAGATCGAAAATATTAATTTGGAATATGAACATGATATTTTTAATAATTCTTTATAATAATGAACACTAAACATTGAAATTCAAGGAAGCTAAGCCCTGACCTTAATTCTATGTTTTAGGCGAAAACATATGATTCTAATCTTTAGTCTATTCTACATAAAATAATATAATAAATATATATTATTAATATAATTTAAACATAGATATGGCAGAAGAATATTGAAATAGATGATTGCAGTAGAGATGCGATCTTTGAAAATCGAAGTTAGCTTAGCTGATCCAATACAACAATATACATAAACAGAACGGCCGATACGATAAGTTTGAAGACCACATGCTTAGAGAATGAGTGCAAAAAGAATGATAATGATGCAAGATTTGGTGGTATGAGAGGTAGAGGGAGGACTTGGTTGACCTTTGATACTAGAAGAAGGTCATGTAAAAATGGAGTCATTGTTTTAGCACGAAGAGATTAATGACAATGGATGAGGCTAACAAGACATGTTGCGTGCTAAACTCTATTTTACTTGATCTTGTTTACATTGCTAGTATAATTTAAACAAAATATATTTCAAACAACAAATCTAAGTTAAATTCAAAGTTAAATATTTTAGAATGAAAAAGTAATACATTTCATACTATTAGGTAAAATAACCATTTCACTTTACAAAAGTTACATATTTAGGCATTTAATTTTTCGAAACAATATAGGGGTGCGCAAAGCTAACTAAACCAATATAAATTTTCTTTAAAATCATTTACATAAAAATTTTTCGCACTGCGTTATTACATATCTGCAGAGAAAGGGCGTGGTATCTTAAACAAGCTTATCTATTACACTATAGTATAGTAAAATATTACAAGGCTGTTGACCTAAAAGCTGAATGATGTTGTACTTATATTTAACTTTGTTTAGAAAAAAAATATAAATGCTGATGGAAACATTGCAAATTGCTGCCAAATGTTCTAAATTAAGGAGAAGGTTTTTCTAAAAGCCTTGAAGTTTGCCAAAATTTATAACTCGTGATAAAATATGAAACAAAAAATTTGTACCATTTTATGTCAACAGTAGAAATTATAGATTTATTTTTTATTGGTATATTTAATTTTATTCTTTTTAACTTTTTTATTTTTTCTTTGAACATAATTCAACTATTATTCTTGCGTAATTCCTAATATGAAATAATTATTGTAATAACTTTTTTCATATTTTTACATTATACAAAATAGAGAGAAGGTCAATACTAACTCGTACTTCAACACTTAGCTATCTCTACGTATAAATTTTCCAACGAATGGGAATTGAAGTAAACCTAATACCAACCAATCTCTCTTCTTAATCTCTCTCTTTTTAATCATACAATTAATCATAAGGGTTTTATAATAATTATAAATGAATATTTCAGCAATTTGAAATAATATCGTTACATTAATATATTTTACTAAAATATATATATATATATATATATATATATATTATTAAAATAAATATTAATAATAATTTAGAATTATTCAAATCTTAAGAATTTCGTTCAAACTAATAAGCTATTATAGAGTTGTTGCCCCACAAACTGAACGAATCGTGAAATGTTTAACCTAAAGTTCACTATGGTTCACACGCCACGCGAATAACACGCGATACTCAAACTACTCGTTACATAGAAAAATTACATGACCGAGCCAATTAAACGCAATCTATATTAAATCTTGATAGTGTATTGGAAAATGAATAATTAAATTAATTTTTAGGTGATTCTTTATTAATTTATTCAATAATTACATTTTCCAGTGAGGCCAGTCGTGGCGCAGGGGTAGTAAGTGTGCCTGTAAATCGACTGGGTGTGATTTCGATTCCCACTCGAGGAGATGAAATATTTATTTACATTTTTATTTTCATTGTTTCGCTCTGATGTCGAGGTGAAAGCGCGGCGTTGGTTTCCGCCACCAAACCCGCAATGCCTCCAGAAATTGGCGGAAAGTGGGGGCTGGAGTGTTTTAACACTAGGTTTAATCTGCCTACTCTGCTATGTGCGGGATACAGCGTGCGGCTGAAAAAATAAATTTAATTTTCATTAATTCCTTTCCCTTATATAATTTCAATTTACATAATATATTAGATACTTTCTACTAAGTTTTTTATTTCTTACTCCGTTGCTTAATATAAGTATTATGGAAGTTTCTACGAATTAAAAATTATTCATGTGCCTATTTTGGAACGTTCTTGCTTATAATAAATATATTACGTTAAGCATATCGTCTTTAAGAATCACTAATAAAAAGTTAATCTAGCTGTCCTCAATTACATACTAAAATGTTTAAACTTATTAGAAAAGAAAACCTAAAATGAAATTAGTAAAGGACTTCAAAAAGAAAGACAACACGCACAATTCAATATCGTATTGAATACGTACATTTCAGAATTAAGAAAACAACTGAATATATTAAAGTTTCTCTTACGCTCATATGTGTAATAATGGATAGAATGGAAAATTATTTCAAATGAGTTTTCATGGATAACTTGACACGTTTCGTATAAATGCTTGCAGTATTTCGTTTTTCGTATTATTATAACATATTTTATGTAAACAAAAGATTCATTTCAGATAATTTTATTTTCTGCGGTCAAATAAATAAAAATAATTGCGTTATAACATCATGCAAAAGGTTAGAGTGCTTTTTCGAGAAGAAAAAATATGATGGCACATGTGTTTGGAAAAATCGTTACAGACTTACATACCTGAGGCCGGTCGTGGCGCAGCGGCACGAGGTGTGACTGTAAAACCGACTGGTTGTGGGTTCGATCCCCACTCGAGGAGATGAAATATTTACTTAAATTTATATTTCCATTTCTTCGCTCTGGTGTCGAGGTTAAGCGCGGCGTTGAATTCTGCCACTCAACACGCAATGCCTCCAGAATTCGGCAGAAAGTGGGGAACGGGAGTGTCTTAACACTGGGTTCCCTCTGCCTACCCTGCTGTGTGTTACAATTTTTGACTTTGAATCATTTGTCGTAACAATATCGTGGCTTAATAAGTATACATATACTTTTATTATTAAAGAGAAATATTTTTTACATTTTTAAGTATAAATTAATAAAAGAAATACTTTTAAAAATATAAAAAATACTCATACTCTATTATTATTAGTGTATTATCTATTCTAAATATCCCAAATCTGCTTGGAATTCCATTTCTATACAAACGTCATCAAAGGTGAAGAACAAAATTATGTTTTTTAACATATTTAAAGTGGTATTCCACACTTAGGAAAGAAAAATACTTATTTAGGAAACGTATAAAAATTTGAACGTAGCGGGACTCGAACCCGCGCCTCCTGGAAACCGACCAGGCGCTCTGACCACTAAGCCATACGTTCTCATCAAGCTACGTCGAAATTGTAATACGCTTGTTACAACTTATTTATGTTGTTAGCATCTCTATAGTTTTACAAATTTAAGAAAAATTCTTCAAAAATTTCCACAGAATGTGAGAGATATTTCATTTAATCGTAGATTTAGATGTTTAATACATTTTGCTGAAAAAACATAAACGTAACGAGCCTACTTACATCTGTGACGTACGACGTAAAAGTAGTTGAAGCATAAATGATAATTAAATATGTTCTGAGAAAGGCTTATACAAAGTTGTCAACTTAAGTCCAATAAGCAATAAATAATAATTCTAAGGAGAACACTTAAGATTTTACTACATTGTGGTGACACTAACGTCCTTTGTTACCTTAAATGGAAAAATGTAAAATAGTATTAAATTATGTTTTTAATTGGAAAATATGTTTTAATATTAGTGTATATTTTATATGAACAACATACTTACGTTTGATTTATTAATCCTACTAATCTTCCTAATATTATATATGTGAATGTTTGTGAAGATGTTTATTCCACTTTCACGCAAAAACTACGGAGCGGATTTAGATAAAACTTTATAGTAGTATAGCTTATACATCAGATAAATACATATGCTACAACATTTCGTTCTTAAGAAATTGGCTATGGATATATCACAACAAGTTTAAGCCTGCGAAACTGCGTTTGTGTGGCTAGAATTATCAATTTCGGTTTTGTAAGTTATCTAAACAAACCCAGCGACATTTCATTGTTAATTAGCCTCGATAAATAATGGTTCATTATTTTAAATCTCTCATGAGCATGTTCAAATTATAAAAATTAAATAACTCTACTAAGAGATGAGAACTAAGAACTCTTATAAGCATAAAATTACGCTGAAGCACGTTGAACGGGCCTATGTGTGTAGGGTAGACGAATATGTAACTGAAATTTATAATATTACACATTTACATAGTTACACGAAATACTAGTATAATGTTCTGCCACGAATTTGTTTTTCCACTAATCTAAATAATTAAAAATGAATATTTTTACATACTTCTTTCTTTTACATACTTGATTGATGAACATTTTCATTTTAATATAATAGATATATTTTTAATTTAGGTTCGTAAGGATTTTTTTTTTATTTTTGTTATATTTTCTCTGCTCCCTATATTAACTTATTCCGCTGTTTTTATTCTACAAAGTCTCTTTCTTCTTATTTTAAAAACAACAGCCATGTTGAGTTTGAATAAAAAAATATATTTAGATGAGGAATAGTCAAAATGTTTTCATTGTTTTCCTAAAATTTTATACCGAAAGTTCTATGCGAAGCATTGTTAACCGAGCTCAGTTTTAGATGAATTCGTAACGAAGCAAGTAGTGTTTATCATTCTTTAGAAAATTTCAAAGGTGCATTTATATAAGGCAGTGGGTTTGTAGGCATTCATTTTCCTCTGTCGTCACACTGTCGAGTTTCATTGTTGAAAATTCAAAACCTAAGCCCGGGGGCGGTTCTCTATAGTGTCGACATGGTTTATATTAAGGAACTCGTTGTACAATACAACATACTCTATATATTATAATAATTAAATTGCTCGTTTTAAATATATACTTACTTCTATTTATACAAAAGACAAAATAGACAAAATTGGCGTTTCGAAATAAATAATTGTGGAAGTTGTATCCCGCTCCCATAAGCGTCAAAAGTCATAAGAGACTCCATTCCTCACTATCTGCCGAATTTTCAAGACATTGCGTTGTCTTTTTGCCGAATTTTCGAGACATTGTTGAGTGGTGGAATTCAAAGCCTCGCTTTGTTTTGTTACCAGAGCGAAGAACATTAATAGTATTAATAGTAATTCATTTCTCCGAATTAGAATCGAAACCCACAACCGTTACGTTTACACGTTTATGACATTGCGCCACAACGGCCTCACAGCCGAAAGCGGAATTGTGGATGTTAGTACCCCGCCGCAGCGATATATCTATAGAACCCAGAACAAGGGATCGCTTACTTATAAAATACTTAGAGAGGTACTCTAGTCAATCTATGTGATTGTTATTTTATTATTTCTATAGCTTGTTAATAAAAATTTTGCTTAAATTTAAATCAAATATAATCACTAAATAAAGAAATTAAATGTGTTTTCAAAATATATAATTTGAACATTTTTCAAAGGTCCTTAGAAATTACTCAATGAAAAAGTAAACAAACAAACGAATTTTTTAGATTGAAGTCTATAGTCATTTTTTAAGTAATTTTTAGAGTGATTCTAGTCAGTCAGTCTAGTCTAGTCTAGTCATTTTCATATAGAAGTTTCGTATTAAATATTTAATCTATGGATATCGCCCATCACCAAACAATTATAGGTATGATTTATACCTTAAATAGTCTAAAATAATATCTTTTTAAAAGGAGCGGCAATAATTATTTAGAAAATAAAAAAAATATTTATATTATAATAATGCCTAAACTACTATAAGCTAAACGATGACAATAAAATAACGAAAACCTCAGACTTTTGTTGATCGAGGACGCCATAAAAAAAATGATGAAAAAACCGTTCAAGTGATCGATAGCTGCCGGCTACTGCAGTGCTGAAGAGTCAAGGGCGCGCCAAGCCTGCCCGATGTCGTTGCAAATTGTGCCATGGCTCTGAGACTCTACATGTGTTCTTACATTATTAATATCCCGTACTTCCTTTTGTTTTTTAAAAATTCATAACTTTAGCATTATGTTTTCTTTTAAAACTATTATTGCGGCGTTTAGTTACGCCACTCAACACGCAAAGCCAATATTCGGCGGAAAGTTCCCTCTGCCTACCCTGCTGTGTGCGGGATAAAGCGTGAAACTGATTTGATTTGATTTGATTTAAAAACTATTAATTCTTGTGTATTATTAAAATTAACTACAGAATAATATTATTTACTACATTACAGATTAGTATTATTTATATCTATTTTATGCCGCAGACACTAATAAAAAAAATACTAATTCGAAAATTAAAATGCTATATTATCCAGAGTGATATATAGAGCGAATTTAAAGTTTATCATTCTATTTTCCATTTTTAACTGTATTTAACACTTAGTGCTTGGTGATACGACCTAAATCAAACTATTTAAATATAAACTATCTCGTGCTATTTATATTTATACTATCAACACGTCACTTTTGTACTAAAATACTTTCATATATTTACAAGTTTTTTTTTCAAATAAATACGAGAAGAATATACATTAAAAAATATACATTTATTCTGATCTGTTGGGAAACTTTCCCAACGAATACATTACATTCGTAGCCGCTTTAACTATTTATTCATCTGCTACGGCTTAACTTTGCGCTACGAAAACCGCATCATATATTTAATATACAGACTTTATTTTAATAGCGCGTTCGCTTTAATTATTGTAACTTAATACTGTGCTGGGGTAACCTTGCATCGACAATTTGCATATGGCGTAGAATCGCGTGTATTACAGGACCTTGACCCATGATGCAGTTCCTGTTAACTACGAGTATATACGACTATCGTGGAAAACAAAACCACAAACAAATTATTTAGTATTTAAAACGTAATAAAATTAGCATTTCTATATTAGATGTGTGTATATCTTATGTATTATGCAGGGAGAAGGATCTTGCGATACATCACTCTGTTTTACATTTACTGTCAACTTGTAAACTTTACACGATTTGTCGAAGCAAAACAAAAATATCTATACTAAATATGTTCTTAGAAGTAAGTTTTTTTTTTCAGCTTCACGCTGTATCCCGCAAATAGCATGGTAGGCAGAGTTAACCTAGTTACCACTTAACACACTCCGTTCACCACTTTCCGCCTAAAATATGCTAAAATATTAAATATATCATTTCCCGAGTGGGAATTGAACCCACAACCGTCTACAGTCATACGCTTGTGCCATTGCGCCACGCTAGCCTCAATACAAATATCATAATGTGTTTTTAATTTATTTATTATATTTCAACAAATAGAAATCGAACTCACAAGCATCACATACCGTCATCATTTCAGAAAATGGACATTGGACTATATATAGTACACAGATCTTCCGTCTGCGTTTTAAAATACAATAACGTAAACGTATATACGTAAAAATAAAAAAAAAACTCTGCATAAGACTTAATTTCATTTTACTTTGTTTTTTTATACCAATTTTCCAATACGTGACTAAACTCCAAATGTGTGTTTGTTCAGAGATGGAAATCGTGCCCGAGGGAAAAAACTTCCGATTGGTAACCGAAGACGAGCTCCCAGCGGTGGCCGATCACTTAGTGCAGTATATGCCTGAATCTTTAAAGGTAAATATATCTTATAAAATCCAAATGGAAAATCAGCAAAATTTTGTTCCACCGATTCGCGCTTATCTAACACAAATCATTTATTAATCGCAAATATTCAAATATACTTTTCTTACCTTATTTCCGAAATAAATACAATACAAAAAATACGAACCCGCGCCTCCTGGAAACCGACCTGGCCGGCTTCCAGGAGGCGCGGGTTCCAGTCCCGCTACGTTCAAATTTTTATACGTTTTCTAAATAAGTATTTTTCTTTCCTAGGTGTGGAATAACACTTTAAAAATGTTTAAAAACTATATATGTTATTTTTTTTAAGTTCAATAAACTTGTATCACTGTAAAGATTACAATACTCTGAACGTAGAATTAATATGGCTTCTCCGTAGTATTGATTTCAGAAATGGAGCCAAAATTTCTTGGCGTCTAGCCAATTATTATTCCAGTAACAATATGTTTCAGTTAAATATTAATATTGAAGATTTTTTATATTATGCACTGTCTACGCCGCTACGAATGTAACGTATGCGGCATGCCTAATGCACATACATACAAACAATGACAGCGCTATATACTGTAACTATTGTATAGAAATATATATTTTTTTTATTAATTATTAAAAATCAGCTTCACGCTGTATCCCGTACAATCAGAGTGGACAGAGGGAACCTAGTGCTAAGACACTCGGTTCCCCACTTTCTGCCGAATTCTGGAGGCATTGCGAGTTGAGTGGCAGAACTCAACGCCGCGCTTAACCTCGACACCAGAGCGAAGAAATGGAAATATAAATTTAAGTAAATATTTCAACTCCTCGAGTGGGGATCGAACCCACAACCAGTCGGTTTTACAGTCACACTTCGTGCCGCTGCGCCACGACTGGCCTCTTATTAATTATTAGAAAATTATTATTGTAATTGGTCGCGCACAACTATTAATTAATAGAACCAAATCGATTTTCATATTAAGCTTCGTTTTTTCGTGTCCTTTGCAAATTCAACGCAGTCGACCTTTATTCGCTAGACCGTTAAATTAAGGTAACCTGTACACATTCTCTCTAAAATCTTTAGGTATATGTATATTTTGATTAAAAAATTTAATTATTATTTATAATATAAACTCTTGATTTTTATTAATATAAAAAGTATTAGTAGATAACTTAAATAAGGTAAATGCTTGGTACAAAGGTAAAATTATTAACGAATTTCTTTGTAAAATAATTTATTTGTTTATTTCAAGTTTCACCAAACGATTCAAACATATCTAAACAACAAGGTGTGGGACTTCCATTTTTATGTAGCGAAAAATTGGCCAGAGGATCCGATTTGTCTACATTTTCCTGGTTGTACTAGTACGGTAAGACATCTCTTATCTTTTAATTATTTATTGTGCTTTAAAATAACTTAAGATAATAAGAAAATATACCTAAATGATATTAAATAAAATTCAAAATTTTCTTATGAGCTTTTGTAAAAAATTACCATGCAAGCGTCTCCAACCTGAGCGTCTTGAGTAGTCTCGACATAAGTGATACGTTTTTCAAAGCATGTAATTTAAAATTTTCAGAGCTGCTTTGTAACCACAGTGAAAACAAACAAGGTCAGAAATAAAAAATAAACACAAAGCACCGTAATATCAAAATTTTCTTTGCGGATCTTACATTCGTTTTTTGCAAGATGTAATTTAAAGGCATTCCATTAATGAAAGAACGCCACACGTTAAACGCTCAGCAATTAGTGACTGTGCATTTCTGTTCTTGTTAATATATACACTAAACTTCGTATTTAACATAAATGTTAGAAATAGAGATTTTTTTTTTTAAATATTCTATACCATTTGCAATGTCATATAACAATATTGTTGTAGTTGGTAGTGTAATATTAATTTTAATAGGATAAGAAACATAATGTAAGCATTAAAAGTACTATTTATTGTTTTATTTTCAGCCAAACAGTCATACTTATGAGAGTGTAACGATATTCTGTCCGTCGGAACGCGCTGAGCTGGTCGATCTGTTGACCTCTGAGGACATTCTGCTTGATCTCACACAACCATTGTACCTGAACTTTACGCACGAAGCGATCGTGCAACGCTTCGAGAAGCGCTATGAAGCCCACGACAAAATTACTGGAGATGTATACGTGTGTGATAATCCACCAGAAGAAATCAATACTGATGAGTAAGATCTAAATTTATATTTCATTTGAAAATTTATATATGCTTTGAATTTTTTTATATTTGAGACATTTCCGTAACGTGTTTTTAAGTTAAATTGTCATGATGTTACTATTAATAAAGCGAGTACACACGGATCTGTTTCTTTTTATGATGACTATATTATATATGACTATCAAAATATAGGGTACAAAAGTGACAGTTAATCATAAATTTCTCTATGCCTGCCTGCGAATATAAATGTCGTAGCGGACTGCTACGGCTGTCGTGTCATAACTAAAAGGCGTACATAAATATACTTTTAAATAAACTATTTTAACCGGATAATCGCGTATATGTTGTATTTTTCTACATTTTTGGAAACCCGACCTTTCGAACAATTTGCAGTAGTCCCGGTGCACGGGTAGACTCCCCGTGACCACGGATTACTGCAAAGTGTTCGAAACGTCGGGTTTCCAAAAATACAAAATATACGCAATCCCCGTGGTCACGGGGAGTCTACCCGTGCACCGGGACTACTGCAAAGTGTTCGAAAGGTCGGGTTTCCAAAAATGTAGAAAAATACAAAATATACGCGATTAGTCCGGTTAAAATAGTTTCATTTAAAATGTGTAGTAATCGTAAAAATCATAGAACTTATTATAAATATATTTATCAGTAATTTAACAATTAAGCCTAATATAATATAACGATATATCTATTGTATAATTTGATGTATAAGTAATTAATTATTTACAGACTGCCACCGGACGTGGAGTTAGTTCGCCTGCAGCCAGAGCACATGAAGGCAGTTCACGACTTGTATCCAGCTAGCGACATCGAGTGCAGGGAGGTGTTTGAAAAGCTGGTCGCTGAACTACCCGCTTACGGCATTTTCGTGGAGGGGCAACTGGCGGCTTGGATGGTACAGTCGTACTACGGCGCCATGTTCTCAATGCAGACGCGGCCAGAGTTCCGTAGGAAAGGTTACGGAATATTCCTGGCAAGGCGTCTCACCAAAGAGGTCGCCGCTCGTGGCTATAAGCCCTTCGTCGTGATTCGTCCGGAAAACGACGCGTCCCGTTCTCTCTATTCAAAGCTCGGCTTCGAAAAACGTTTTCGAACTGTTCGCGCCGTTTTGCGTCCTCGCTAACGCGTAAAGTTGATCACTAGCAGATTTTATTTTTTTAAGACTTTTGAAATAAAAAATCAATTTAGCTTGCGATCTTTGATCGTTTAGAAAATTTTAGTAGTAGCTAAGGTGGAGCGGCTTGTGCTTTCGGTCTGCGTGTGATATTATTTTATTTTTACAAAATGTTATAGTAAATTTAAAGTAGATGCCGGTGAAGATATGATCTTAACTCGTGAAATAGATAATGAATAAATTTAGCAATTGGATATTGTGTGATTTTGGATAACTATTATTTTATCTATGGTAACTAATGGCAGATTCGAAAGCTGTAGTCGTTCGCTGCGTTCTAGCGCCAGCCTAGTATCAATTTCAATGGCGCTAATTTGTCAAGAATTCCGAACTCTTAAGCCACATTATCAAATAAAGCTTTCACAATATAGATTTTCGGTTTGCTTGGCCTTCTCTCCTCACTAACGCTCAATTTTTTATTACTAGACAAAATATAGAGAGTAATTTATGGATTTCAACTTCTTGACAAGTTAGCTTTTCAAGTATCTCATTTAGGCGAACGCTTCATTACCACTCGTTGATCGAGCGGAACTATTCTGTCTCATGGTTTATGAAATTTTGGGACCCGTTGTAATCTGTGTGATAAACAAAATGTATTCCTGACATGTATCACCATACGACAAAGTCTTTGCCAAGTAAAACGGTATCCGTTGCAGTACAGTCGACAAGTCGTGGCCGCTCTGAAATTAGATTTTCTGAACTTATGCGCAGTGTTCACTCGGGAAAAAAATATTCAAAGTAAGAAAAATCCTAAAATCAAGTCTGCGCAGCCGTCTACAGCTAACTTTAGGGCGGTCACGACTCGTTGACCGTACTATACGTACAGGACTATGAGACACCACATGAGAAAGAATGTTACCGAATACTCGAGTTGCACAATTCAAAGATATAAGCACCATTAATGTTCATCTGATGCTAGAAATACGATTTCTATAAACAATAAGGGCTATAATTTTTTTAATACAACCGATGAGATTATTTTAGCCATAAAATTCAGGTGGAATTATACATTCGTCTCAATATAGTAGGTTTTGATAGATTTTGATAAAAACATACATAGAGGAAGAATCACATATTTTATTTATTTTATACTTTTGCTATGTTTTTGATATGACAAAAGGATATTGAAAGGCTGGAATAAGTATTGAAAGATAATGTGAAGTGTTTTATACATAGTATTTCAATAAAATTGTCGCCTATTATAGATAAACTGCGTTTTTGATAACCAGTTTTCGTTTAATATGACTTTTGTAGTACTCTGTTTTTATAAAACATAGAGCATTGATGGGTAACGCGAAGAAATCAATAAAAATTTGATACGAAAAGTAGATAGGTAGGTATTTTAATATGGGGAACTATTTTACAATTATATATCGGCGTAGTCTATTAAAGTTTGTATCCAAAGTATACCTGCGATTGTAAAATATATTATTTAATAATCTTTTTTTTTATGTACCTAATGTTTATCATATTTAATTGTACTTATACTTTTATTAGCTTTATATTACGTTTAGTTTATTATTATAATGAGGACTTGTCTTCCTAAGACTGTATCATCGGACAGGCGTGGGTGTAAAGCTGGCTAATAACTATGAAAGTTTATGATCGTTTCATAGTATTGTATGTTAAATCAATAAATAGGTGTATTAATTTTACTCTTTTGAGACATTCAAAAAGCACTCATTAAAACTGGCACATAGCTTAAATAAAATCGGCATTCAATCAAATTTTGCTCAAAATTTTCGAGCTTCCACCTTCATTGAATTGTGTACGTAAATTCGAATAAAACGCAAATGCCAAAGTTAAATTTTAAAAATAAAAACATTTTTACCTTAATTACTTATTAAAAGTAACAAAAGTAAATCCTAGAATAATTAACAGTTTAATAAATATTACCTATGAACATAAAATAAATCATTACGTACCTTTTTTTTTAAATAAGTGAACTGGTGCAAATTGTAGAGCCGCCATTGCCGGCGTGACGCAAGAAGGTATGTCAAATAAAAAGACGCCTAGTACTTTTATAATAATATACAACTAAAATATCATTTTCAACCTCTTAAAACGTCAATGTCACACAATGCATCGTCAACTTATTTAAAAAAAAAGCGGCCATTATAAACATGCAATCATGCTAAAAGCTTTCCCACATTCCTACTCTCTGTAGGTACATACGATTAAGTAGTTCGAAAAATTTCTTGAAATTATTAATTGTAAGAACAGTTTATTGAACACTTTCCCTTGCCTAAAAAAAACAATGGAGTTATCAGGACACGTCTCCGTCCTAGACACTGCAGTTGACGCAAAATGTAATCGCAGCATATTTTAAAACAATATTTAATAACTTCTGCAGCTACACAAATAATGTAGTGTCCGTTCTGTATTATTTATCACATTTACCTTGCAAAGGTATCAAGAAATTAATAAAATTATATATTATATCTTCATTGTTTTATTCTTTCCTGAGGTATTACCTAACAATCAACGTTTAATTCTGTATTTACAAAATAAAAACGGAGGCCGTTGTGACGCACTGGCACAACCTTTGACTGTAATAGCGTCGATTTTGGATTCGATTCCCATTCGAGAGAATGGATTGTTGAATATTTTAATTTCCTCGAATGTCTCGAAAATCAGTGGAAAGTGGGGAACGGATATGGGCATAAGAAGGGGGAGGGGGGGGGGATGAAGAAAGATGAATGCCGTGGAGATGCGATCTCTTCGTAGGATATGCGAAGTCAGCTTAGCTGAACGATTCCACAATGAGTATCTCGATCCACAGAATGACTGGTAATAGCGAGTATGTCACGGCGAGAATGAAGAAGAACGTAACCTAGTTCCATAAAGTAGGTAATGCTATTTGCGAATCAAACGTTTTATTTAAGTTTGAAGCAATAAGATTGTTACACACAATATGCCTACTCCTTATTAGTAAATATAATATAACTATAATACTATACTATAACTAAATACATATAGTAAGTTGAGCCGATGTACTAAACCTTTTTTTATGTAGATGTTTGTATTTTTATAGACGTATTTTTTATATTTTTTTACTAGCGACAAGCTCGTGGCTTCGCTCGCTTAAATATGTGAATTATTTGTTTGTTTAAGTACAAGGAATTACGTTCCTGTTTTAATAAATAATGTATGCTTGCAGCGCCCTTAAGATTTCTAAAGTGAAAATTATTAAAGCCATAGGGTGGCATTTTCGATTTTCATTAAAATTATTAAAAAATATTATGGGGGGCGGACAAAGTAATAGAACCAGAAACAATATATTTAAAAATTTTGTCTGTTTGTTGGTTTTTCTGTTTGTCGACTTATTTCAGAAACGACTTAACCGATTAAAGGAGCGAAGACGCGATCGCGGTGCGGGAGCGGTAAAATCAGTTTAATTCTTTTTATTTACTTTTTATTGTAAAATCCGTCATGTATGAATGGTGTAATGATTAAATAACTGACTTATTATAAGAGGTTAGAATTTGATCGAAATACATTTATTTTAAGATAAAAATTAAAATAACATATAATATCTTATATTATAATAAAGTATAATATATTAAAGCATGATGGCTCTGAATTTCAATCTGTGCTTTACTATTCTCGAGTCATTCAATCATCAAATAAAATAGTTATCTTTAGCAAATTCATAATATTTATATACTTAAATACTTATTTAGAAAACGTATTAAAATTTGAAGCGGATTTAGTAGCGGGACTCGAACTCGTGCCTCCTGGAAACCAACCAGGCGCTCTGACCACTAAGCCATACATTCTCATCAAACTACGTCGAAATCTTTATACGCTTGTTACAACTTATTTATGTTGTTAGTAAATTTCCGCTACCCAAAGATAAATACTAAGAATTATCGTCTGGCAAGAAAGAATGCTATTAATTAAATATATTTTTTTTTTTAAAAGTGTTATTCGGTTGAGATGCTTTTTTGCGTTAAACCCACCTTTTGTGCCTGTTTTTTTTTTTAAATCAAAAAAAATCAAATCAAATTAAATCAGCTTCACGCTGTATCCCGCACACAGCAGGGTAGGCAGAGGGAACCTAGTGTTAAGACACTCCGTTCCCCACTTTCTGCCGAATTCTGGAGGCATTGCGTGTTGAGGGGCAGAACTCAACGNCTCGTGCCGCTGCGCCACGCCGGCCGGCCGGCGTTTTTTTTTTAATTGTGTATAATAAAGAATTTAAATAAAATAAAAAAAAATATACTGCACTTCATAATTCATCTGTGCTAGGTAATTTATACATATTTTAATATAGATAATCTGTGGCATAGAACTCAATGGTATTGTATAATTGTCAAATCTATAAAATGGTGGAATTGTTTTGCTCGGTGCAATGTTTTGTAATTAACCATTTTTGTCAAATGTAAAATAATTAGCTATACATACTTAGGTAAAACGAAATGGCCACGTTAATAGATAAAATAGAAATGCTAATAAAGAGAGAAAAAACCACACCAGAACGAAAGAAAGATGATATTGCTAAGTCTTCGAGTGAGATCCTTTCCGAACTTTTTAGTGCCTTCAACGCAGACCCACCGAAAATTGATGAAATTCCCCATAAGAAGTCTAAAAAAAGCAAGAAAAAACATAAGAAAGAAAAGAAGAAAAGAAGTCGTAGTGGCAGTTCGAGTAGTGAATCAGATAAAAGTGACTACTCTCATAAACGTAAGAAAAGAAAGAAAAGTAAATCAAAGAAACGTAAAGAGGATCGTTCTCCTAGACACCGCTCCCCTCGACGCCGTTCTAGGACGCCAGTTATAATAAAATCAGAGATAGATATATGGAAAACAAAAGTAAAAAATGGATTAGAATCTTCAAAATCTGAATTAAAAATAAAAGAAGAACCTAAGACCAACAAAGTTACAGAAGTATCTGCTCAAGCCGAAAATGTTACTTTTAGCAATATTGATGCAAGTTTGATTCCGATGCCTGAATCTCCAAAAGATAATAAGGAGTCTATTGATTCACAACAAAAAACTGACAAAAAATTAGAATCAGTGACAGAAACTGATAAAGCTAAGGGTAAAATTCAAATAAAAAATCTAAAATTTAGTGCAGTATTTGAAGAAACTGTAAAAAAGGCTGAGGAAGAGGCTAGAAAAAAGGCTGAAAAAGTTGAAGAAGGTGAATATACAGACTCCTCGAGTAGCTCAGGAAAAGAAGAAGAAGCAAATTTACAGTTTCCTAAAACATCTGATCCTGGTGGAATATTGAAAAAACAGGCAGTTGAAGAAGCAAAAGTGTTAGTATATTCCAGCAGCATACTTAAATTTTTTTGTCAGCTTACACTGTGTTCCTCATATAGCAAGATAGGCAGAGTGATCCCTCCACATCCCAACCAAATTTGACACATTGCACTTATGTAACTATGCGACAATGAACTATGATATAAATACCACACTTTGTCTTGCCAAAATATGTGAATGATACTTAATTAATTTATTTCCCTGAATGGAGCTTGTATCCACAACACAGTCAGATCTACTGTGTCAAAATGGTATATTGCATGTGTAATATTTTTATTTTCTCACTACTTTTTTATAATTATCTTTAAAATTTACAGTCCTGATGAAGAAAAAGTAAGCAGTAAACAAAAATATTCAGATAGTACTCATAAGTCGTCTGTTCGTCGAGATAGAAGTAGATCTAAAAAAAGGTATGAATGATTTATTTATACTTCTATATTATATTCAGATTTTTTTTTAATTAAAACTATTCAAATACAGGAGAATCTTGACTAACCAGATTTAATTGTAGTGCTGAAGTATTTGGATAATTAAAAATCCAGATACACAAATGTATGAAGATAGCAGAATTTGGTAGATATGTATTATGTAGTATATACTAATAAATTATTACAAGTGGGTGAATGTAAATGCAACCGATTATGGGTTTAATTCTCGTTTGAAATTAAATATTAAATATTTTAAATTCTGTGCTCTGGTGTCAAGGCAAGGCACTTCCTCTCCACACTTTTCACCAAATTCTGGAGTCATGTTGAATGGTGAAATTCAATGCCACACTTTGGCTTATTACCAGAAAGGTAGAGGGGGTCAGAAAATTATTTTTTTTTATAACATTGTCACTTTATTGGCCATAGTTATTGCCTTATTAAATTTTATTACTAGGTTCCCACAGCTTATGCTGCTTTATGCAGAATACAACATAAATAATAAATATTTCTTACCATAGATCATTAAGCAAATCAAAGCGGTCGAGATCAAGGTCTCGAAGACGACATCGATCAAGATCAAGGTCTAAACGAAGAAGCCGTTCCCGTCACCGTTCTCGATCAAGGCGGAGATCTAAGTCACGGTCTAGACATAGATCATCATCTAAATCGAGACATAGATCCAGACATTCTTCTAGACATCGCAGTAGGAGATCAAGGTATAATATATGAATTTTATTATCTATATATTATAATATTATTTATTATTATCTATCTAATCTATACTAATATAATAAAGCGGAAGAGAATTTGTTTGTTTGATTGTTTAAATGCTAAGATCTCTGGAACTACTAGTAGGATTTTTTTTTTGTTTTGTATAAAAGTTACATTCCTCAGGAGTGATATAGGCTATATAACATGAAATTTATAATTGTTTGTTCATTTTAAATAACGAAATATCAATAATAATGAACACCATCGAATTTCTTTACATGCGTGTGTTGCAATAATAGTTGAATATATGTAAGTACATTGTACTACAAAAACATTTGATATCATTAGTTAAAAAAAAACGTCCGCGACACCGTATATATATACACTTATAAATAAGTCACAATAAGGCATTTTGTGACAAAAAAGAAAAAATTAAAAATATTATTATAAAATTGCAAGGTAATATATTTCACCGGTTGTTTTTTACAAAGGTATTGAAACTTACGAGTTATTCCATCATCAAAGAAATTTTATGAAGATTTAGATAATAGCATGTAATTTGGAAGTATACTTTCGAGAAAATTAAAATAAATCAACGCTCTGTTGTTGTCGCAACCCTACGCTCGAGTCCGGGGGAACCGCAGGGGGCGCCCTTGCCCCTCACAATATCCTCTCAAACAGCCACGTAGTGCTTGCACTTTCATAGAATTATGGAAAATGATTGAGTGTATAAATTATATAATTAATATGTTGGCAATCGTAGATGATAGGTAGGGAAGCCGTGAGTGGGCCGCTCTTAATAGAATTACTTTACAAAATAAAAAAATAGTTTCAAGTTTGCCAGTTCGTTACAAATTCTTAGTAAACTGGTTTCAATTTCCAATCCTGCCGTATTAAAATGTTTGCCTTTTCTAAAAGCGTTTGTTGGTGAACTTTTAAACCTACACAAATACAATGTTATAAAAAAAATGACACGTATAATAAAAATGTATCCCGCATACAGCAGGATAGGCAAAGGGAACCTGGTGTTAAAGCACTCCATTTCTCACTTTCCGCCGAATTTTTTAAAGCATTGCGTGTTGAGTGGCAGAACTTGAGCCTATGTGCCAATGCGTAGAAATGTAAATATTAATAAATAAAAATTCATTCCCGCGATTGGGAATCGGACCCACAACCACCGTGTTGTGCACACACATTTGTGCCCCTGCGCTACGACGGCCTCACATATAATACAACATTAGATATATGTATACGTATATAATTAACTACATTCTAACATGAAGCAAAAAATAATACTAATTACAGATCTCCAACTGGTGTAAGATTAGCGGATAGTGAAAAGAAGCGTCTATTAGAAGTAGCCAGACGTAATGCCATAAATATGCTCAAGAATGGTGCAGTGCCTGCCGGAGCTGCGGTGCTGCCACCACATACAAGGAATCAAGTTATGGCGGCTATACAGTCTGGAGGTAATTTTAAGTTTTTATGGCTATAAGAAACAAATGCTAATCATTTTTGTACAGCAGGGTAGGCAGAATGAACCTAGTGTTAAGCCACTCTGTTTCCCACTTGGTGATCTGATGGAACCTGAGTGAGAATCAAACCCACAACTGCCCCGTTTACAGTGAGAGGCTGTGCCACGACAGCTTCTTTTTTAATAATTACTAATAACAAACTATCCTTGAACATGGCAAGTGTATATATAGAGATTTTAAAAATTGTATATGGCTCCATAATAACTTTAGGTACTATTCTAATGCAATCATAACCATTTGGTTCTCTTGATAACCCCCACTCCATTTTAATATCACAAAAGAAAATACGAAAATAAGAAAACACAATGAAAAATTATATAAAAATGACAGATTCCGAATTTAAAAGGAAAATTTTGTTATGGCCAGACTAAGTATATTTAATACTTTAACCAGTACAATGGGTGACTGTGCCATAATATTATTATCTTTACAATTGTCAACAACTTTACATAAAATCCTTTTTTTTTCTTATGCTTAATTTGGGAAAATATTACAAAGAGATTTAGTGAAATATTCTTTTCTTATTTTGATAAAAGCTACAATTTTTTTACAGTCATAATTCATTAGAGTATTATACTATTTATATATGTATGTCTAATTGTATAAATCATTAATAAGCTAAAAAGTATGACATAAATGTATTACCAAATTATATATTCATTATTATTATAATGAATTTGCAGGTAAATCAGTAGATGAGCTAACAGATTTTTGTAAACACCTGTCCAAGAAGGAGGCGCTTGGTGAACTATCATCTGTCTCATCTAATGATGAAGATATGAGCGAAAATGAAGACACAATAGCCTTCCACCATCCCTTCCTTGTTAAGGAAAAAGCACCTATTGTTATGAATATACGGGTTAGTAATGTATGAGAACCTAGTGTTAATACACTCTGTTTACCATCCTTGATGTAAGATGCTACGTTGAGCGACAGAGCTAAATGCACTTGCCAAGCAAAGCAAGTGGAGCACCACTTCATATTTAATATTATTAAATAGAGCTATAAAGTGGTGTAGAGATTCAAATGATTATGGGATTTATAATAAAAATGAAATTTTCTATTCAACTGTATGCACAGATCCTTTTGGAGCATATTTATTATATTGATTGAGGCCGTCGTGGCGCAGGGTCCAATAGGGAGTGACTGCAACGCGACGGTTGTAGGTTCAGTCACCACTCGGGGAAAATTTTTTATTTAAATTATTATTTATTAATATTTTCATTTCTTTGCCCTAGCGCACTGGTTCCCAACCAGTGGTCCGCAGAAGCCTAAATATGGTCCGCAAACGATTTTTATTTTATGACTGGGGATGGTGAGGCGAAGTTTCTGTTTGATTATCACAGTTAATTTTGATTATACCTACATGCATAGTGGTCCCTGCTACCAAGAATATAAAAGTGGTCCTTAATCAAGAAAAGGTTGGGAACCCCTGCTCTAGCGCCAAGGCGAAAGCCCGCCGTTGAGTTGGGGTTAGTTGGAAAGTTTGTTAATGTTAAGACACTACGTTCCCCACGTAGTGTCTTGACAATACATTCCCTCTGCATACCCCACTATATGCGGAATACAGCGTGAAACTGATGAAAAAAGCACTTTATATTTTAATTAATAAATTTAAAAACTATATTTATTAATTTAAAAAAGTCATTTAAATTTTACGCATGAATTAAAATGGCTTAAAAATTATTAAGGACTTAGTGGCAGAGTGTCCGCAAATGCGGCGGTTTTAGGTTCGAATTCTTCTCAAGGTGAATCATTTTCATTTACACATTAGAAACAAAGCGCCGCGGCCTCGTTGCGTCTCGAAAAAATCTTATTATGTTCCTTCTGTTTGCTATATAATGGAGAAGTGAAAAAAGTAAAGCAAAACACCACATGTGGTAAAATATAATATGAATTGTTGTGTTGTATAAATTGTTGTTGTGTTGTCTTACATATTTAAGGCAGAACATACAAATAAGGAAAAATATAATATAAATATATAATTTCTTACTTGTATAGGGTGGTGCTCCTCTCCCAACAAAATCAAGTACCCTACCAATAGCAAACAAAGAAGAGCTAAGACTACAGTTTCCCGTGTCTTCTGGAACTCAACATAGAGAAAAAGCATCGGAATGGGTTCCTGTTTCGCCTAAAAAGGATAATATGGTAATGTTCTAATAAATATATAATGAATATTTTATATTTTTATATTTTACTATTTTTTCTTCCTTTCCATCATATATTTGTCTTATGTTCCATTTTTGTGAGCCATTTCCTCCTCCAATTTTCTCCATTCTGGCCTTTCTATTTGGAACATATTTCCTTCTTTTTCTAGTCGGATACAAGCCATACTGTGTCTGTAGATATTTTTTATAATTCTTATATATTTGTGTTCTATACGCAGTTCTTTTAAGGATTCCCAGGGTTTTAAGTAAATCCAAGAATAGAATGCCTTGCAATAATCAACTAAAGCTATGTGATGAACAAACAGACAGAACAGTAAGTTTATGGTTGATTCAGTCCATTGTTTTGGGATGATTTCTGTGTCGATCACGTATTTTACTGTAAATTTTAAATACATGAAAGCTTTAAGAATAACACCAAAATATGTTATTTTGGTGTACTTCTTCACGACATGATGATTTGAGGTATTTAAATCATCTCAAATGATCAGAGGACGTCGTGGCGCAGTGGCACAAGCGTACGACTTTAAACGCGACAGTTGTTCCCAGGTTCCCTTTGCCTATGTGTTAGATACAGCGTGAAGCAAAAAAAAAGTCATTATAATAGGATTTTAAATGTTGTTATATTTCATTAAATGTTTTCAGTTAAAAATATAGATTTTTGTATATAAATAAACACTGTTTGTATTATTAGGTTATATCAAGAATTCATGGAAGTTTTTTTATTACAGCAGGTGGCAAAGCTGAATTCAAAACCTGCTCCGAAACTTAGTCCTGTTGAAACAACGAGGTAAAATATGAATAATATTTTTTTATGTAATTTTTAATACTTTTCTTTATATTTTTGTATGTAGTCTTTTCAGTGCAATATGTAATATAATATAATAAAACGGAAGCGTGTATTTGTTTAAACGCCAAGATCTCTGGAACTACTACTATACTGGTCGGATTTATTTTTTGTAATTTCTTTGTTATATGTGGCTATATAACATTACGATTTCATTCTTAGTTAGCCATAAATAATTAAATAATTAGGAACGTCATCGTATTACTTTAGCCGCGTGCACCGTAGAATATATATACTACAAGATCATTCAGTTTTATTAGTTCTAAAATAAAGTCCGCGACACCCTATCTCTATCTATCTCTTATAAATAAGTCACAATAAGACATTTTGTGACAAAAAATAATTGAAAATTGCAAGGAGATATTGCAACGTTTTTTATTTGACAAAGATATTGAAACTTACGAGCGAAAGCTACTTCAAGGAAATTTTATGAACATAAACTTTGGCTTTTATACATTGAACGTATACTTTTCGAGAAAATGTAAAATTAAAATAATTCAAAAATATTTAATAAATAGCACTCTCTTTTGCCAGATGGTTCTGATTCTGAATTCTTTGCAATTCTATCATTGGGTAGCGAAAATTTGTAAAAATCTTATAGAGGTGCTAATAATATAAATAAGTTGTAACAAGCATACATGTTAAAATTTCAACTTAACTTCATGAGAACGTATGGCTTAGTGGTCAGAGCGCTTAGACGGTTTCCATGAGGCGCGGGTTCAAATCCCGCTACGTTCAATTTTTTCTAAAAGTAAAAGTTAAAAGTTTCTAAAAGTATTATATTTTGAATCGTGTTTTCAGTACGGAGGCCATAGCGTTACCGGCGCCGCCGTCAACACAACCTTCTTATATGAAAAGTTTTACAACTGGAAGTCGTAAGTATTTTAAAAATAATATAATGGATGTATTCTTACATTAACACCAAGTGGGGACACAACCTACAACCATTTCGTCAGACACCGTCTCACTGAGCTTTAATGACATTTATACATGTCTACTATTATACTTTATAACTATACACAATATTTTATATTTCGATTTTTTTCTTGCTTCACGCTGTATCCATATACAGGGCGGAAGAGGCAGCGCTCCTTTTACGGAAACAGCATATAGGGTAAAATATTTCAAACCTATACCTAAAGCAATTAATCAAGATGCCTCAACAGTTTGAACGTAGGAACTTTTTTTCATTTCACGATTTTTATCCAGCCTGTATTTCCTGTGACGCGATTACGTATGGATCCCAATAACATAAACACTTACTACTACAAAAATACTACTAAAGGTTAAAGAACTTTGAACTTTATCACCAATACCTACGACTTGATTTCGGAATGAGCCATGTATGGCGGTGTTCCTTTGATAGGTTTATGTGTGCGTGCGTCATCCTTACAAATGGCGTTTTATTATAAAATTACAATTTTATTATTTATTTTGTTTGAAAAAATAACTTTTTCATTTTTGGAAATTTATTTTTTTCTGATTTATATTAGGCTTTTATAGAGTAGTTAAAACTGTGGTTTCATTTAATGTGGTGCTGACACTTCCACCCTGTATACGCACATAGGGTAGGCAGAGGAAACCTGGGAACCTAGTATTAGGACACTCCGTTGCTATCAAAACTTTCGGTCTCCACTTTTCGCCAAATCCTGGAGGCCATGCTGAGTGGCGGGACCTTGATGCAGAGCTTTGGCTCGTTTTCCGAGTGAAGAAATGAAAATATTAAATATTTAATTTTTTCGAGTGAGAATCGAACTCAAAACCTCAATTTAGATTTCCTTGGATAAAAAAATATTACTTAAAAGATCCAGGATCCTGACAGCTAATAGTTCTATTGTACAAAGTACTGACTTGTTTAGTTGTGTACCTATTTCTTATGACTATCTCAATGGAGTGGTTGTGCAGTATTACTCTTAACATTCTTAGCAATTAGACTTACTTATTTATAAGATCGTTTATATTCGTCGCAACGAGTTGTGACAATTGGAAAAACAGGCATAAGTAAAACTCGCACATATATTGTCGCGAGACTTTGTCTTATATATAGAGTATATACGTCGCGCTCAAATGTCATAACACGTTAGTCCGACTATAAATTAATTTTTACTTTTCATTTTTCTTATAGAATTGTCATCAGTGCCCGCGTTGCCTGCTCCGGGACCACAAGCCTATCCACCCGGCGTTGATCCTCCTAAGATTGTAAGCATTGCAGCACATATCAGTAAATTTAGAAGAAACTATTTTTTAAAATTATTTTAATTTTTTTAGGCCGTCGTGGCGCAGTGGCAAAATGACGGTTTTGGGTTCGATTCCCAATCTGTTTGTCTTTGCGACTTTTTTTAAATCACTCGATTTTAATCATGTATATAAATATACTTATTATGTACTTGCATTATTTTTTATTATTCTCATTAAAACATGTTTTGTTTAGGATCTGGCGTCCATAGTATCCCAGAAGTTATCAATGATTCGCAAAGAACAAGAAGAAAGTGAATTAGGTGTTGCTAAGGGTGTAAGTATTTAATTTAGTATTGAAATAAATTACAAACAGGGATTTTTATTTATTTATTTTATTGTATGTGATATTTTTTTGTATTATATTCTTCTTACTCATGTATTTTTTTATTGATGGACTTGATCTTTTTTTTTTTATTTAGAATAATAATATTTTTTAACAACTTTGTATATTACCAGTTTGGCTGGTCTAAAGAAACCCGTCCGGGCCAGTTCACGGGTTCAACGGGCGCGCACATCTTAACGCCGCGAGAGCTCGCCAGCGGCACACAAGCGTGGGCTAAGAAGGTAATGTATTTATATACATACATTTTTACATTATATTATAATCTAATGGTTAGTTTACTGGTATGTTTGATTATTGATTTATGGATTGTTGGCTAAAGTGAATTTGATGTTTTTGTTAGAAACATTAAAAAAAAATATAAAATCTTTTTTCTTTTTGATTTGAATACTATAATATTAAAAAATTATAGCTATTGATTTGTTTTGTAAAGTTGTGTTTTTGTTTGTTGTTCACTTGAGGCAATATGGTTGTTTGCAATAATGTGTGCACGTTTTTTATTTCAAAATTTAGGTTGAATATTTCAATAGGAATATAAACAGCAGCTCCAGTACATTCTTAAATGTCATATTTTGTTCTTAAATAGTATTATTCCACTTCTTTATATTATTGATCTATGAAATATACTATAAACAAAGCAACACTTCATACAGAAATGCACAATATTTCATAATTATTTTTTATATTACAAATTATGATGATTTATTGACATACATATATGCATTATTTTTTAACATTTTGATAAATAAATATATTAAGGCAGAAATAAAGTAATACATTCCAACGCTAGATAATTGAAAGAAATAATAATTACATTCATTTGCCAAATAAATCTAAATAATGCGCCTCCCACTTATTTTGTAGACGATTAGTTCGTTTGTCTATTGGCGCGTAGGCTTAAGGAGCATTATGAAATTTCATATAATTCAAATTTAGTAGAATTTTAATCTAATTTTCTTTGTTAAAGTTTAAGTATTATGGTGCCTTAATTTCGTATTTTTTTTTATATTGGCAATACCCTTGGTTCAACCTTGTAGGCATAAAAGGGTCCAAGTCAAATCTCGTAGTATCCAAAATCTTTACATGAAAAAACAATGTACCTTTATGCGTGTGAATAAGACTTTAAAATAAATATACTTTTAATGTTTTTTTTTTATGTAAATATTATATAGACTTCTATTTATTACATCGCTTAATATAGTTTACATATGTATTTATATTATGTCTATTAAATAATTAATTCAAATATTTACAATAAAATTAAATTATAAAAATTGTTCACATTTTAATACTGTATTACATAATACTTTATGTATTTAAACATTGAGTATATAATGAAAAAATATTACATTGTATGCTTTATAAACAAGTGTTAAACAGAACCTGGCATACTTTTCTTTAATTTAATTAATTAATTCCAATTAGTTTATAAAAGACAATTAAAATTAAATATATATATTTTTATCTTTCATTGGTTCTGTCTAACACGAGAGATATTTCAAATAAATTTTCTTTCAGCTCAAATGGTGGGTCCGCGTTAACGTGTTGCTGGTCCGGCGTCGGTCAGAAATTATAATACTATTGTATTATTCTTTCTGACTTTCTTAATATATTTTTTTTATGATGGTTACGACAACATTGTGTATTAGTTTTAAAATGAATATTATTTATTTTAATGAGTTAAAAAATTTAACAAGTATTTTATCTTGGAAGATCTTCGACCATAAATTAAGTAATAATTTCACAATTTCAACTTGTAGTATTCTGGAATTTGTATTTTTTTATAAAGTCATTTGTTTTTTTTTAATTGCATCAGAAAAAAATATTTATTACATCAGAAAATTATCTAATCTCGTCCTTAGGACTTTCCTTGTTATTGTAAAGAAATTCGTCATATTTTATCATTTTCATTTTTTGATATCGTGATGATAACATAATATCACATTTTTATCAAGTGGAGGTCTATTATTCACTAAAAATATATGTAGAGACGCCGATATAGTGGTGCAGCGGCACAGCGTCCGACTGTATACGCGACTCTTGTAGTTTCGGTTCCTATTCAGTGGAAAGAATTATTTTCATTTCCTCGCTTTGGTAACACGACAAAGTGCGGAGTTGAGCTCCAATTGAATGCCGCGCTGTGTGACTGTCTGAACTCCAAACGCAAGTCTCGAAAATTGGGCAGTGCGTGGGGAATGAAATGTCTTAGGTTCCCTCTGCCGACCCTGCTCTGTATCCCGCATATAGCGGGATACAGCGTGAAATTAACAAAAAATATATATTTTATTCTAAAATTTAAAAAAAACTTAAATACACAACAAGAATGTTGTTCTAACCATCACATAAAAAAATCGCTTTCCCATATTTGATGTGTAAAGAGAGAACTGTTCCAGTTCACTTGTTACACTCACATCGCATTTGCACAAAATGATAATTATCATGCCATGACCTTGGCGTGTGAATTATCGTTCACAATATTGCATACAAATATTCAGCTTTCCCCTTAAACCACGACTGACTATAATTTTATTTCTTCTTAATTTTGACTCATTTCTTGTACGGTTGCAATAAAATTTTACCGGATTTCTGGTGCTATTTAGCCAATATTAAAAATCCTTTTTATTTTTAATTAAAAATCATTTTATTAACTTCAATTGTTATTAGATTCATTATTATTAAATCCACAAGGATAAATCTAATGTCATATTAAATGTCGGTCATTATAATATTTCACTTATATAAACATTATTAGCCTAGTGTTTCTTCAGCTAAAAACATACCTTAATTCATAATAATAAAAGAATATTATGAATTGAACGCTTTAAGAAAATCTAGGCTCAGATGGGGAATTCATGAATATTTGTTGCAGCTTTTAAAAGATAAGGAGACGCGAGCACTCCGTTAGACGCACCACCTTCGTCGATAGGTGCAAATAATGTGAAAAGGTAAGGAATAGTGATGTTAACCGGTGACACTATAACTGGAGAAAACCGGTTAATTTATTAACCGATATATCGATAAACTGATACACAATTCTTAATTATTATACTTGTGTGTATTCGGAATTTATGCCTTATTGTGATAGATATTTTACACTATTCTTAACTATTTCAATAAGCTTGCGTTGCTAATATTCCCGTTGTTCCCATTGGTAATTCGTTTCGTTTGCTAATGTTCCCGTTACATAATTATAGATAACTTGCTCTTTGAAACAGAAGTTAATCATAGGTCATCGATTAATTATTAAATTAATTCGGTTTTATTTAAAAAAAACCGGTTATTTCTTTTTAAATCTGGTGGTGAATTTTGTGATCGGTTAACATCACTAGTAAGGAAATTATATGGAAGAAAAATGAAGATACCAAATGTCAATTTCATTCTGTCAACAATGTCATTAGTCTAATTGGTGAGATGTATGCGAACAGATTAAAAATTGAAAAGAGATTATGCGTCAACAGATGATGAATTATATATAAAATTAGTAATATGGGATTTTTAATATAGGATCAACTTGTACGCGCCGCGCCTGTTGAGGGCGGGATGGGTATGCAACTTTTACAGAAGATGGGCTGGACACCCGGCCAGGGTTTAGGTAAAGAAGGCACGGGGACGTTGCAGCCTCTTCTCTTAGAGGTCAAATTGGACACAAGAGGTCTGACATCCAAGGAAGAGGTCAGTAGCAGACATGCTAAGAATGTAAGTAACACACATACCTATTGGCATGAAAAGTTTTTATTTTAAATTCAATTTATATATTCTTATTAAATACAAAAATTGTCAAGATAAGTATTATTAGTTAAAATGTATATTGCTTGGCTCGGCCTTTATTATAATTTACTAAGTTAGAAATAATTTAATGTTATTATTTACAGTTAAAACCTCAAAGATTGGGTCGAAGAGGGCCGGCGCCATTAGTGTCGGGAGGGAAACATCCCGTTTCACTTTTAGGAGAATATTGCTCAAAACAAAAATTGGGACCTCCCGAATACAATCTGTGTTTCGAATGTGGACCTGATCACAAGAAAAACTTTTTGTTCAAAGTAAGTATGGATCGTAATCGAAATATGAAACATTATAGCTTGATAAGACCGCGTCCGTCTCTTAATGTGATGGTTCTGGGTTCGATCCCCACTCGGGGATCGAACCCAGAACCATCACATGATCATCGTAGCGCGGTGGGACTGCGTCCGCATGTAAATGCGATGCTTGTGGGTTCAATTCCCACTCGGGACCATGAATTGTTATTATTTTCCCGCTCTGTTAAGAGTGGTATTAACTTCCGCTTGTCAATGAAACGGAGTGTTATGGCACTAGATTTTCTCTGCCTCCTTCCACCACAGAATTAGCGTTATTTCCGTGATATATTATTATATATGTTTCTTCTTTTAGCTTCACGCATATAGCAGTTATCAGCGTGAATCCAATGTCACACTTTGTACCCCAGCCAATCTGTAATCAATCATACATACTCCGTAATTGAACGCTTTGTCTTATAAGTGGAAGGAAGTTGACATAATTTGTTTCCCCGAGTGAGAATCTAACCCACAACCGTCGTATTGCAGTCAGACGCTATACCGCTGTACCGCCACGAAAACCTAAATCTAACACCTCAATTTATTTTGTCTAGGTAAAAGTAGCAGGTGTAGAGTACCAGCCAGCAGTTGCAAGTGCTAACAAAAAACAAGCTAAAGCTGATGCTGCACAACTAGCTTTGCAAAAGCTGGGCATTGTCATATAAGAAAAAAAATTGAAATGCAATAAAGTAATTTTATAAATATCAATGTCTTTTATTCAAACTAAAATTATTCTTTATACAAATAGACTATTATAAGCACTTTTGAATCGTCAATTGAACATATAAGCAAAAAAGCCAGCGGTTCGAAAGGCAGTTCTGCTGAGAAGAGCTGGCAAGAAACTCAACAGTTGCTCTTTTCAAAGTCAATGGTACAATATATAATTTTATTACATTAACTGGCAGCTATCCTGCATCACATTCAATAGACATTAATTCCATATATGTTTATCCTCTAAATATTCTTGAACAGTGTAGCTTTACTTGTTAGTATTTTTTAAAAAATACTTTAAATTGTGGTAGTGACAAACTTAGAATACACTGCGGAAATTTATTATATACACGTATACTCAGACCTATAAAAGATTTATTAACTTTTTGGAGGCGAAAACTTGGCGTAACAAGCTTACATTTATTTCTCGTTCCTATCGTACTCGTATGTGTAACATTATTTTTATTATGACACTGTATATATTGTCGGACTCACAGAATATTATAATTTATTTATAATAAAAATTGTGAAGCAACTGTAATAATACCTGCATATTTAGAAATCTATATTCTTTATATTCTAAATTATCTCGCAGAGAATCTCGAGCTCGTAAGTTATAAATAGATCTCACGGCTCTTTTTTGGAGAATGAATATTGAATTTATATCTGAAGCACTGCCCCATAGCAGCATTCCATAACATAAAATACTATGAAAATAGATATAGTAGACTAGTCGGGCAGTTTCAACGTCCGTCATTTGTCTTATTTTTTAATTGCAAACGCGACACAGCTGAGTTTATCCGCAAATGCTTCCAGATGAGTGTTCCACTGGAGTTTGGAGTCTAAAAAAATAATACTAATAACCTAATAAAATAGCTGATGCTGACACATTGAGTTTCTCCTTTAATTGCTAGACTTAAATTATGTTTTTCAACATTTGGTAAAGCAAACTCAATACATTTAATTTTTTTGGCATTTAACATTATATTGTTAATATCAAACCGACAAAGAATATGCGATATTGCACTATTCACTTCGTCATAGTTTATTTTGTCCCTGTCCACCTTAAATATTAAAGAGGTATCATCTGCGAAAAGTACAATATCGCATAGGTCCTTTGCATAAAAGGCCGATCGTTAATATAAAGAAGAAATAAAAGAGGACCAGAATAGATCTTTGTGGAACGCCCATCCTTAGAGGAGATCCAGATGATTTTACATTACTTATACTAACCTTCTGGATTCTTTGATTTAGATATGAAGCAATAAGATCAAGGGCAGTCTTTTGTACCTATACCATAATGATATAGTTTTAGTAACAGTTTTATGGTCTACATGAGTGCTTCCGTGCATAAAAGGCTTTGAATAAATCACAAAACACTCCAATGATTCTGTGACTTCTCCCATGCATCATAAAAGTGCTTTAGGAGTGCATCAGTAGTGGACTTGCCTTTGGTGAAACCGTGGTATGGAAACAATTGTATTGTAGAAGTCAGTATGTGCATCTTCACCTCCCCCTACCCTAGAGAAACTACTGCGAAAGGGTCGCGGTTATCATCCTGCAAGTAATCGAGACTGCGGATGCCATTGGAGAAACCCTGAAGAACCCTGAAAGCGACGGTGGAATACATTAGGCAGGCCATCCTCCGAGGAGGTTTTTGTCAGATACATAAGGATATTTAAATTATATAACATTTAAATTAATTTTCTAGTCTATTGGGACTTAGTGGTACTAAGACTGCTTGACAATGTGTTAATAACACAAATTGCAGTGTTGTATTGCACCACTTAACCCATAATGTTTCCAATTCTGTCAAAAAAAAGGAGAAAGGAGTATCTTGAAACTAGATTCTTTCCAAATACAGCAGCAGAAACTAAATAAAATATTTTATCAAGCCAAATGCAGATCATCACATTTTGTAACAATAAAAAGTTAACTTTTTAACAAAAAATAAAAAAAAACTAATCAAATACATCTGAACTTAATTTTTATTATAATATGTTTATAAACTAACATAAGTAGGTGTTAGTATAAGTAAAACCAATTAGTATGGATTATATAATTTATTTATCTAACATAACAATACATATTTAACAACTAATAGATAGGGGATACTAAGTATCTGTTGAATAACAATAAACTACACACATTTTGTTACTCATATTTCAGAATTATGTTTAAAAGCCCAAGACAAAAGATTCCCATTTTTTATAATTAGGGAAAAGAGCTGGGCAAAGTTTGTGCTAATATCTATTTATTATTGGATATTAAATTGAATATAATAATGATGTTTGTTTTGCCATTTTCAATTTATTCTCACCCCCCATCACACTTTACAATCACAGATCTGTTCCCAATCCTGAAAAAGATATTTTTTTACTTCTTTTCAGCTTCCTGTTGCTTGATTCTATAGTCAGACAGCGCTGCTTTAATGGCATCTTCTGCAAGCACTGAAAAAATATCAATTTATTAAATTGTTGTATAAATATAGTAACAGTTATGATGAATATTATATTATACATGACAGAATGTCATGACAAAATCTGACTTTAGACACAAAGGTTGTAAGTTTAATCTCGAGTTTTTGGACAATTTAAATTTTTTCTGCAAACAAAATGTTGTATTATATTCAGTTATACAACATACAATATCTCACATTCAGACAAAAAGAGACTAGAATGTGCTGACACTGGCTTAAAAGACAAAGCAAACAAATTATGTGCTTACTGGAGCAATGTAGCTTGACGGGAGGCAGCGATAGTTCCTTAGCAATATCAGTATTTTTTAGTTTCAAAGCCTCATCAACTGTCTTGCCCTTAACCCATTCAGTAGCTAGAGAACTTGAAGCTATAGCAGATCCACATCCAAATGTTTTGAATTTAGCATCAACAATTTTTCCTTGATTGTCAACTTTGATTTGCAATTTCATCACATCTCCGCAAGCTGGAGCACCTACTAATCCTGTTCCAACGTTTTTATCTTTCTTGTCAAGAGATCCGACATTACGAGGATTTTCATAATGTTCGATAACCTGTTAAAATATATGCATACTTATATGTTAAGATCACGTAACAAAACAAAAAATCGATAAATCGATAAACCTTGACATTGCACCTGAAAATTATTAAACTTACATTTGCATGGTATGACGCAGTTTGTATAACATTCAAACCGGTGCTATTTCTCAAGCACAGGCATCTACATATATTCGGGAGTAAATACGCCATATTTTATAAATATCAACGTCACTTTAATTTTAATTAGAAATCACGTTGTTAAGTAAAACGACCTCAGCGCAATTCAGTGCAATATTGACAATTTGACACATGCACTGCCTTTGAAGTAGGGATGATTTTCGATGAACTTAGATGTTAGCAGATAAAATATCGATGTTTTAACATCGATGTCAACAGGGACACATAATCGAAATTTAGTCGCGTGAAAACACGTGTTCTCAAAATGATAATTTTTACAGTCGATTGAAAAATAGTATTCTAACATATAATGCGTTTTTATTCCCTAATGCTTTTAATAACTTTTTAGATTTTTGTTTTAATTAAAATGTCGTGTGATTATATTATAGTTATATTATAGTTTATATTATAGTTATTTTTTTATTTATTGATGACGATATGTGCAAAAAAATATCGATGTTGAAAATAGGCTGACTTCGATGTTATTCTTTCGATTTTTATCGATGATTTACTTCGATGTCGACGTCAACAAAGATGTTTTTCTAACATTGACATCACTACTTTGAAATTTCCTGTTCGAAAATAAAGTTTAAAATACAGATAAAATTTTAATAAAATACAGACAGATAAAATTTTAATTATGTGCCATAAAATAAGTTGGTTTTGTGAACATAATGGTTTGTAAAATATTTTTTTTTAATTCCTATTAAATTTATTATAAATAATATTATACTCAATGATAATTTTTCAAATCACCAAATTTATACCTTCGTGGCGCAGGTGCGCAACGATGCGGCTGTAACACGACGGTTGTGGGTTCGATTCCCACTCCAAGGAAGGAATTATTATTTCTTAATTATCATTTCTAATTTCATTTCTTCGCTCTAGCCCCAAGACAAAGTCAAAGCACGGTGTTGAGTTTCAGCACTAAAGAAGCAATGTCTTGAAAAATTCGGCAGAAAGTGGGGAACAGAGTATCTTAGAACTAGGTTTCTTCTGACTATCCTACTGCATGCGGGATACAGCGTGAAGCTGTTCAAATCATCTAGTCATTATAATCATTAAGTTTTCTAGACGCTTCAATTGCCTTCGCTATTAATTTTGCATCAGACTAATAACTAGCTCACTAGACCCACGGCATCACATGCCGAAAGTCTCGAATATCTCTGCACAACGATCTCACAAAAAAACATAAATATAACATATATTTTAAATTAATTTATATATTTACAGTTGAGAACATACACACGCAAACATAGGCTTGTGTTAGCCCTAATATCACTTTCTATGCACTTTCTACTCGTTTCTATACGAACTTTTGTATCTATCCATACTACGTGTTTAATTATATCTTTCGCGTCTCTATTCACCGCGTCGCGTCTCATTCTAATGGTACATATACCGTTAAACCTAAAGGAAATGACAATAATTAATTTTACTACTTGTAAAAAAAAATACTTAATTTATTAAATTTGTCCTTTTTTCATTCTAATCAAAAAATAATTACATGGCTTTTCTCGATTTTTGTAAACAACACGCAGCAAGCTTCGTAAACGACCTTCTGATAAATTATAAAAGAAAATCATAATCAATAACATGACAATTGGACTTAGAACAATTTCAGGGCTTGTTGTGCCTTCTTTAACTAATCTATTTTGTTTAGCTCGATTACCATTAAGTACCGTGTAAGTGGTGAAATATATTTTAATAATATTGTTTAAATGGCTATTCCATTTAAAATTATGTAATGACCGGCCGGTGTGTCAGTTATATTTACATTACAGTGATACATATAATTTGGAGTTATACAATTGTTTTTAATATTGAGTCAGCAACTTAAGACTAATTTATATTTCTAGAAAAATGGCTTCTAATAATCCTGACTACAAAAATGCCACAAGTATCCACGAATTCAACGTGAAAAACATAAAAGGCGAAGATATTAAACTTGATGTATACAAAGGTCATGTATGCATCATCGTTAATGTAGCTTCCCAGTGTGGCCTTACAGCAAATAATTACAAACAACTTAATGAATTATATGACCAGTATGCTGAAAGCAAAGGTATGATTTACTTAAATATTGCTCAAACATGTGTTACAATTTTTTTTTATGAATAAAACAAAACTTAATCTTATAATTAATATATTTACATTCAATATATTTTAGGTCTACGTATTTTGGCATTTCCTTGCAATCAATTTGCTGGACAAGAACCTGGAAACTCAGAAGATATTGTATGTTTCATGGGTGAACGCAAAGTTAAATTTGATATGTTTGAAAAAATTGATGTCAATGGAGATTCTGCTCATCCATTGTGGAAATTTTTAAAGGCAAGTTACATTTTATCAAAAGATAAATCATACAAAAGCTATGGTCTAATGCTTTTGATTATAAATAAATTCAAATCACAAGATAATATATATTTATTATCACAATTTCATTATTAATGTCAATGGCGAAACTATCTATTGTTAGATTGTAGAAAATTGTGAGATAAATTTCAAAATCATTACAATATTAATATATCTTATTTTTGTAGTTTCATGCCATATCTTGTATATAGCAGGGTAAGCAGAGGGTACCTAGTATTAAGGCACTTTATTACTTATTCACTTATTGAGACATTACATATTGAGTAACTACTCAATATGTAATGTGTCAATAAGTGAATAAGTAAGGGTTGAACTCAATATTACACTTTGTTTTTTTATCAAAGTGACAAAATGAAAATAACTCATTCACCTATGCAACAATATTCCAAGTCTCTTGGGAATGTAGTATCTTTCTCAGCCACCTCTGCTAGGTTCTTCTGCACATAGCAGGGGCGGCTGAGGGTCAGGTACCCTACAGTGTGAAGCTAATTAAAATATAATAATCATTTTGATTAATACTACTGTTAATTTGGAGCAGATGCTGCTATGTGCATATGTTAATTATATAATTAAATACTAGTACTTTTTTACATGGGTATACTATGGCTGCATTCCTTTTTAAATTACTAGACTAAAATAGTCTAAAATCTGGTTATTATTTCTGAAATATTCTATATTATTGATGTTTCAGGGACAAATGGAATATGAATATGAATTATTAATGGTTAAGATTACAGCTATATGATTTTTACTGTTTATTGATTTCTATAAAGAACCTTGTGGGTGATATGTTTAGTGTTTACTTTTATTCGTAACTTAGTAATTACACTGTCAAGGTTGTGGTATTCTTTTCATATTGATTATTTGGATGGTAGTCATTAACTATAGACTAAATAAAATACAAAAAGTAATGAAGTAAATTTTAATTAATGTATTAATGTAATATCAATTGTGGGACATCATTGTACTCTACAAAATATGATATTTATCAATTTCATCCCTACTTGGAGAAATGAAATATTTTTATCTCCCCACTGACCTTTAGTGAGACAAAGTGCTGCCTTGTATTCCTGCACTAAACACACAATGAAATTTAATTCATGTCAAAAGTGGAGAATATTATACTATTTTTGTATTTTAACTAAGTTTTTGTGCAGTTACTAGGAATTTTTACACATATTAAAAACATTTTGTTTTTATTTTTATAGAACAAGCAAGGAGGTACCTTAGGAAGTTTTATTAAATGGAATTTCACAAAGTTCATTGTTGACAAAAATGGTGTTCCAGTTGAAAGACATGGTCCTAACACTGATCCGTTGGATTTGGTCAAGTCCTTAGAAAAATATTGGTAACAGTGGATATAAAAGCACTCCTACAGAAATATGAAAATAAATGTTATATAAGCAAAAATAAATGTGCATTTCACAATGTAAAAAAATATTAAATAAGTATAATGTTTGATTAATTCTGTTATTAATTTTTATATTATGTGTATTAAAGTTATTGTGGTTTGGTGAAATATAAATATTTTATTAACCGAAACAGCTTTTTTAATAATCTTTCTTCAATATTATATAAAAAAATAAAGTTTAGTTTAAATTATATAAGTAATTAGAAATCTTAAGGGCCTGTCAACCACGTCCATCTGAACTGATGAATATCTAGTTATATTAATCAATATCCATTATAATAGTAATGATAATTAACAAACATTAAGTGTAATTAAATACAATGAGATTGTTGAAATACTTAACCTGATGTGTATTGGGCCTAAAAAGCTTACATGGGAGCCAACATTGTGCTACAAATATTGCTGTCTCAGTTTTTCATGAGTGCAAGAAGAGCACAGACAATACAACTTTCCGTGTCCGTTACAGATTGCGCCAACTGAGTCCCACCAATCGTAGCATCTTTTTTTGAATCTATTCCGGCGTCGTTGTCATAGCGTAGCTTGTCGGGTGTGATGTAAACGAGTTGTTTATGTTAAAATTCGAATACGTATATATAATTTTTTTTATAAATATTGTGTGAATCAAGTGCGTTTTAAGTTTTATTTATTATATGTCACACATAAGTATCACGCATTTTATTATATGTACATTCTCAGTGTGTGGTGATGTGATAAATTTAGCAATTTGTGCTAAAAGTTGTATAACGAGTTTTGAAAATAATTAAAATTATGTCTACAAGAAGTGGTCGAATTAGGCAAAGCCTAATAGAAACTAGTCCTTCACGTACTCGTAAAGGAATATCACCGACGCGGTCTCCCGCCAGAAACCGAAAAAGTTCACCCACCACCCGCTCAGCACAGAAGTCGCCCTCACGCAAATCGCCTAGTCGAAAGTCTGCGTCTAAATATCCAGCACGAAAATCTCCGTCAAGGGCCGTAAAAGAACATAAGGAAGAAAAAGAAATATCAGTGCCCAAATCTCCCGTAAAGCGTCCTGCACTTAAAAAGGATACGGAATTCAAAGTTGTTGACGTCTCTTCAAAAATAGAAATCTCACGTAGTACTCGATCTCGACGTTTTGATTATTCTATTAAGGATCTTCCTCAACCTGTAGCCAAAGTAGAGCCTTTAATTGATGAAAAACCTAATGGGCTCGATACAGTACATTCAATTACTGATGTTTATGGTCTGAGAAATAGAAAGAATTTCGAAGATCTAGTTCCACGTAGGTCTAGCCGACTGAAAGATGTTGTGGATAACTTCTCTGATATGAGACGAAGCGTCAGCAAATCACTTAGCAAATCTATAAGCAAGTCTGTGAGCCACTCCATTGATACTTATTCTGATGAAGAAAATTCAGAAGAATTATTACCAAAAGAGAGATCTCAACCTATAACTAGAAAACTTTCTACTCCATTGCCGAGTAGTGTATCACTTGCTTATTTGAGCAACCGATATGAATTTGGTGGAAAGTTAGGCTCTATAATCTTAAGCATTTTAATACCTTTATGTGTGTTTGCATTACTGATATCATGTTCAAAATCTTGTTCTCATACTTCTTTCCTAGACCAATCATTGTACAAATCAGTATCAAAATGGTTTAGTGTTACAACTTCACTTGTTGTTATTAGCCAATTTTTTTTACAAGCAATATTTGTATCTTTACCAATATTTGGTACCAAAGAAGTTAATGAACAAGGGAAAAGATATTATTTCAATGGATTTTTCTCTAGTTTTTGTACTATCAACTTACTGTTTGCATTGGATTACTATAAGGTCTTCAATGTTGACTCCCTTTTGACTTCATATGTATCAATGGCTACTTTTTCTTATATAGTAGCAGTATCACTTGCAATTATTTTATTTATTAAAAGTTCACAAATTTCTAAAGATTCTTTTAATCCTTATGGAAATTCAGGATTTCTTTTGTATGATCTCTTCATGGGCCGACAGATACAAGATTATATCATGAGAATTAATGTGAAATTATATCTATCTCGTGTGTCAAATATAAGCACAGTAAGTAATTTATATAGAATAAAATTTGCAATCAGCCTATAGTATTTAGTACTAATGCTTTATATACTAATAAATACTTATTCTTTCAGCTTATACTTGCAATATTAATTTTCAAACATGGTTTATATATCGAAAAAAAGGAAATTGATAGCATATCATGGGACAAGTTAACTGCAATTATAAGTAAAGTGCAATATAAGCCAACACTATTAGTATACTCTTTGATGCAAATAATTTATGCATTGTATTTTATAACAAGAGAGAAAAAACTAATATCAACATTCTATTGGCAATCAGAAGGATTAGGGTATCTCCAAATAGTTTCTAGTGCACTTTACCCATATTACTTTACGTCGGTATCTAAATATGTGAAAGATGCAAATGTAGAACTGTCAACTAATATATTAATTATGGCATCTGGAACATACTTACTGGGTCTTATAATTATGCTTATCAGTAACAACATTAAATATGAATTCAGGAAAAATCCACTGCAGCCTAGCTTGACACGTAAGTAATTAAGTCCTTCTAATTTTTTCCTTGTACTACATGATATTATTATACTATTAATACATAATAGATGAAATAATAGCTATGTACTTATGTATGCTTATATGTCTCATTAAATTTTATGAAGCTATTGTGGCACAGTACAGTAGGATACTATCTGATCGTTAATGCATTGGTCTTAGATTAAATCTCCACTTAGGGGCATGAATTATTTTTTATTCCAAGTCTCGGAAGACAAAGTGCAGCACCTACCTCGTAACACATCATGTTTTGAATTAGAGTGGAAAGTCGAAAAGCAAATCTTAACAATTGGTCTGCTTACAGGAAACAAAGTTATGTGGATAATTGTTGCTTTTCAATACCATTTTGCCAATGTAAAATTGTTATAATAATTAAAAATATAATCTGATTAAATGGCTGTGGGTTCAATTCTCATATGACAAATGCTTATAATATTTTAAATCTTTTTATAATATAAAATTACCATAAACTGCAACATTTAAGATGGAAGAAAATCAGACAACAAAAGGAGTTCAATTATTTAGTTTGTTATTATAAGCCATCACTAAGTTATGTCTCCTTAGAATCCTAAATTGGAGAGTAGAATGTGAACATAAAAAATATATATACTAAAAGTAACTTAAAATTAATTATGCAATATGATTTTTTTGTAGATTTAGAATCAATGCCCACATTTCATGGGAAGAAACTTCTTGTGTCCAATCTATGGGGTATTATGCGTCATCCGAATTACACAGGAGATATATTGATTCACATAGCACTAGCGTTGCCCGGGATTTTGACTAAACAGATGATAGCGGCTGGTCCTGCTTTGTTGACAATCTTAATGCTAGTTCACCGGGCGTGGAGGGACCATGATCGATGTCGTAGGCGCTATGGAGCTGCGTGGCAAAGATATTGCAGTAGAGTGCCTTCTGTTCTAATACCAAAAATATTGTAAATCTACAACTATGAATTAAAGGCAGAATGGTATACAGTTAGATGACTTTTGTTACATATTTTTTTTTCCATAATATACAAACTTCCGCGTATGGGCCCACGTTACCTATACTAAAGGCTTCGCCCGCTTAAAGGTATATTTTTATTATAACAAAATTATACAAAATCTTTACATAAGTTCTAGTATATATATTTTTTTACATAAATTCATGTCTGTATCAGAATACTAATGTATGATGATGTATGTGTATAACCTACATAACGGTAAAGTTTCATCTAAATCTGTTTAGTAATATTTGTGTGAAAGTGGAAAAAACATCTATCCTCACAAACATCCACATTTATTCTTATTAGTAAAGGATAATATTTATTAGTATACAATGAAGAAAGGTAATGTATTACAGTTAACGTAAATATTGTTAATACAATTCCCTCATTTTTTTTTTAGCTTCATGCTACTTTTTTTAGGTTGCCTCGACATCTGAGTGAAGAAATCAATCAAGAAATGAAAATATTAAATATTTGATTTCCTCGAGTGGGAATCGAATCCGCAACCTATCGCGTTTACAGTCACACGTTTGTTCCACGATTTGCGCAACATGACTTTTTTACTTACTTGTTTATGACCTCAATTTTAATAATTGAACTGTATACCATTTGCGCCTTCACATCATATAGCTGCCATTTACATACAAATAAGAATCAAATGCACTTGTTTTTCAGGCAGTATTTATTTTTAATTATTTATAGTTTTAAAAGAGAGAGATCTTACTTTATGTATTAAATATTATTTTATACATTTTAGAATATTTTATACAATTTCTGATATAATTGAATTTGTGAATTTCAATTGTTTTAATGTATTTTTAGTTATAGTGTTTTTGTGCCCTTGCCATAGATATTACCACCGGACATAATATTAATTTAGCTCTCTATATATTTTTTCTTATAATTAGTTTTAAACAATTTTCCGACACAATATGATTTCTTTGATTAAATAATGAAAACCAATACAAGTTTTACATAGATACTATAAAGCATGAAATGAAAAATCAAATAATAAAATTAAATAATTTTTAGGTGTATATTAATGTAAGATTGAAATTTAGTTAAAAGAATTATGTGCCTCAAAATTTACAAATTTAACTTTTGGTATTAAATATTTGAATTGTGAAAGGCACAAGGCTCAATATTTTTACATATCTTTGTGTCATAAATAAATTTTTAAGATGAGCGTGTCACATATTTGTTTAAAAAATATATTCTAGACAATTCGTAGTTGTTTTATTTTCCTTTGTGTTCTTAGTTTTATTATTTACTAGCGATCCATTGGCGGCTTCGCCCGCTTGACCTACAAAATCATTTAAATAAATGATTGTGTAGTGTACATTGTGCAATCACACTTACTTTCGTGTTCTAATAACATTATCATCTTAAATACATTGTGTATTTGAATCCATAAATAGAAAACTAAAGTTTTTTTTAATTCAATTCAATGCAGCAAGTTTGTCGGAATTAAATACTTAATACCATATATTTTTATTCTTATTTATATCTTTTTAGTGTTTGAGGTATCAAAAGGAAACAACGAACCCATTGTGGAATCACTGTAGTATGGCTGCCAAGATCATTTGTCTCGAGATCGTTTAAAGGTATCAAACTGAAATTAATATGAAATATTTAGGTTCATGGTCTCTTATGAAGAAACAAAAAATCAAGTTTCTGTCATTGCAATCAAAATATACGAGCATTTAAGCATAGAATCTGCATCTTGTAAGAAATTCGTCGCTTAAACAAAATCTATAGGCTGTTTGAAATTTAGCAAGTGAGAAATTACTATATAAATAAGAGAAAAAATCGAAAAGTGAAAATTTATGGGTAAATAGAAATAAAAAATTGTTTGTTTTTTTATTTATTTAAAAACATAGTCAAAACTTAAACATCTCACTCATACATACCTACATGATAGGTTGGAGGTGGAGTGGATATTAAAACACACAAATATTTTTTTTATAATTTTCTTTATTTTTTATAAAATACACATACAATTTGTAAATAAACAATTCAATATTCAAATACATATCTAATTATATTTTTCGTTTCTAACACGATCATCATCCATTTCGACTTTCGACATTTATGATAGTACTGGACACTTAGTTTTTACGAAATACAATACGCGAAAAAACACTGGCAGCGATAATTAAATTATTTTAAATCTTTTGTTTTTTGATGATTTTTTCTTAAATAGGCTATTCGTAATGAATTAGGATTAAAGTAATGTATTTTGATTGTGTTTGTGCTATGGAAACGAAAAGAAAAGTGAATTATTTTATTTTCATACATTTTCTCGAGTGGACCATGGATGGCCCTCCAACATTTTGCGCCCTATGCTTAAGCAGATAGGGTTCACACCGATTTTATAAATTAACGTATTCTCCCAAGTAGAATTTGCATTTAAGCCCATAAGGCTAGTCTCCGTCAGGCATAGCGCGAGTCACAAGACTAACAAATTTAATAAACGTATCAACCATGAAAAGTTATTGAAAAAGCTACACAAAATATTAAGACGATGACTTTTTACTGATATGTAATTCATGTAGCTTTTATTTTATCGACTAATTCTGTTGCCGCCTATCTAAGATGACGTCGCATGCAAAGGTAACAGTGATTACGAATTACGAAATTTCTACTAAAAATCTAACACCGAGTACCTGTTATTGTATTCTAGTACAAGGACCCATCAATTCAACATCGAATATTATTATTAATTTAGTTCTAGTAGGCCTTAAGTGCCAGTTAAAGAATTTTAACCTACACACAGCAATTTCAGAATTATATATTGGTTGAACACGTAAGAATATTCGAATTACTATAATATATTTTTGGTTTCATTAGTATTTATAAATTGTTATACATTCTAGATGTACAGCACAATAAACAAAATATTAAGATATTTTCGTTTTATAATTGTTTTTATATGGATTTTATTTAAATTTACATAATCATATTTATGTGTTACGTCCATCACATTAATTATATTAGGGTTTGGCACGAAATAGTAAATTCACGTGTAGGTATATATTGCCAGTTAGTGAGGTGTTGATCGCTGGAAAACGATTGGCATATTAGATATTTTTATTTAATTCATAAAATTATAATAATACAAAAGAAATATACAATATGATACTGCTGATATTTTAAAAAATATTTAAGTACAATCTTTTATAACCGTTGAAGCTACAAATTTCTTTGCATATCCATAAATTGATAATTATTAGAAGCGAGATATTTTTTTTACATAAAAAGATTAGGTTTCATACATAGAGAAAAATCATATTTTAAACAAAAATATTTAAAAAAAAACAGAAAATTCAAAACAAAAATCTAGGTATTTCAGAGTTGTTCATTGTCAAGGAAGACACAATACTTAACTAGGTACGTAAGCTCGACCAATAATTTAGTAATAATTATAAAAAAATATATAAATTATGTTTAGAAGAATGTTTTTTGATATCTACACGTTTGTATTTTCAATATGGAGTATTTAAAATGCTTACAACACCAGTGACGTCATTATTCGTTATCGTTTAATATAACATTAAATAATATTTATTAAGCCTTCTAGTTATTTGGTTCCATTTAATGCTCTCTATGAAAATATACATTTAATACTATTTTATCATTTATATACATTTATATAGGTATTTACATCTCTGATGATATTTTTTAAGACAATATTGGATACGGTATTTATTAGAAAAATAATAAGTTATTACTAAGTAGAGTAATCCAAAATACATATATCTATTACATTCCACAACATATAGGGAATTATATTTTATTTATAATAAAATACAAACAAAATAATAAGCATTAAGCCACACGCTTAATAGTAAGGTGACCACACATCCCATTAGGATTTGCCTCCAAAACAATAATTTGATCATAATAGATTTTTTCAAAACTATACTTAGTATAAGTTTCTTTTAATTGTATATTTTTTTAGCTTTATGCTATATTCTACACAGAGCAGGGTAGGCTGAGGGAACCTAGTGTTAAGATTCCGTTCTCCATTCTCCGCCGAATTCTGGAGGCATATCGTGTTGACTGGCTCAACGCCGCGCTTTACCTCGACACAAGAGCGAAGAAATGAAAATATTAAACATTTCATTTCCACGAGTGGGAATCGAATCCACAACTTGTCGCGTTTAGTTTTTTTATGGAAAGAGACAAAGCAACGACGACAGTCACACGCTTGTGCCCCTGCGCCACGACTCAATTTTATATTCTTTGGTTTATAAAAGAATAATAAAAACGGAATACAGTAGGTACATATCATTCCAGTTAAACATTTTTTTTTGCATTTTAATTAGTAAAAATTGGAACGGGATTGGATATTTTTCGGATAATTTTTAATCCGTCTGTCAATATTTTTGTTTTAAGTTCTTAATTTAAGGATTTTAATTGTCGCCTTAAAAAGAAAATAAAACATAGGGAAGTGTTAATGGTACATAGATACGTAAAATTAATGGCAGTGTTGTTAACTTTTAAATTTAGATCTCACACTTTTTATTTCACTTTTGTTAGAGCAACATTATATTAATGAATAAGTCAGCATCACACTGTATCCTGCACACAGCAGGGTAGGCAGAGGGAACCTAGAACCACAATAATAATGGTAATGAATAAAATTTCAGTAAATTTATTTGTGTTCTATAAATTTACTGTAGTGGTTATTTTTTATTGTGGTTTTTTAGTAATTGCACACAAAATGGATCAAACAAAATTGTTTTTTTTTGTAATAAATATTTATAAAAAAATATAAAATGACATGGGAAAGAAGTTAAACTTATTGTATGTACCAGAGTGTTCAATCAATAAATAAATTATGAATGTTAGATATGGATGTTCTAACCTAGATTCTATTTAAAATGGCCGGAATAATTAAAAAGAAGGGTAAGTTTAAGTTAAAAATTAGATAGAGCTTTTATGGGAATCCTAGTACCATCAGAGTAAAGAAGATAAGTTTCAGTTTTTTTAAGTAGCGAATAGATTAACACTTCATATCTATCTACACATTTTAATACATACATACCTACGTTTTACACAGCCATTGGTTTGGTTGATGGCATGTTTACACTTTTAAAATGGACATTAAAATTATAAGTGGATGACTATGAATGATATTGAATTTAATCTCTTTTTATCTGGTCCTTATTTCGTTTTGTATTTTTTAAATTATCGTTAACAAAAAACATGGAATTCTCATGTTCTTACTTCAATATTGTAAACTATCAAGTCATTCGTAATCGTCCACCTTTTAATAATTGTAAAGCAAATTTGGTTTATTTTAATACATGATTTACGTTGTTGCACGCTAGTAGCTTTACATATTTATTATTAGGGCATTTTTTAAGTATCGTTTTACGTTTATTTCGCATTTATCTTACAAAAAGTATATCTATAGGAATAACTCTATCGGAGAAGATAATAATTTTTGTCACTACGTATATATAGAAATATTAAGGAATAAAGTTTTCAGCTCGAAGTTTCAAATCTATAAGGCTAATATTTTTAAATATCCAATGTCATTGTTTCACATGAAATACACGAAGTCTTAAATATTAGGATTCGTTTACTGGCCGAAGAGTTAAAGATTTTAATAATTGTAGCTAATTACGACTATTATTCATATTGAATATTCACCACTCGAGACGAGTTGTGATAATGTCATTAAAATTTCGTTCACACTTTTGGAACATTTGAGGACATTTAAATATCGCTCAAATGTCGATACATTTGTTAATATATTGTACATACGTCTTTATTCAGTAACTTCACAGTCACAAACCAATAATTAATAAATGTCACAAATCGCATTTATTACTAATAGTTAGTAATGTTAACGAACAGTTATTAGTTAGTCAGTTAAACAAAAATGGCGGTGCTTCCGGATATAATAATAATAACGTACATTACAATTCTTGCAAGATACATAGGATGGAGAAATACTTATACAATTATACCACTTATAATATACATATGAATAAATAAATAATATCTATTTAAGTTCAAATAATTTGCCTCGCATAATGTATTTATACAGCACGTCGACGAGCGCGCGCGGGCGCGGGGCGTCAGAAGTTGCTGTCAAACACGCCCATAGAGCGCGTGATGTCTTCGTCTCGGAGACAGCAGTCGAGGAACTCGTCCATCGTTAGTACACCGTCTCGATTTAAATCCATTTTCTAAAATAATAAAAACCATTCGCTTCATTAGTTAGTAGGTTCAAACTTTACTAAATAAGTTTTGTCTGTTAGTATATGAAACTGTATGAAAATAATTCTTTGGATTACAAAACTTTTTTAACTAAACTTTGTTAATAATACTAATTTATATATTAATTATTACCCAAATGTATTATTTGAAAGTACATATCTATTAACTCTGTTCAGAAGTTTTGTTGGTCTTGGTACATATACATACCTACTTATTTATTCTTGAAGAGAGAAAGAAGTTTGCCCTATATTTGAACATTCAGAAAATCTTCACGAGTAAAGGTAGGTTTAAATGTACATCCTTAACAATGAAAGGATCTTAAGTTTTAAAGTCACATTCCCTAACCTGCCAGGGGTGAATATGAATACCAGCGGTATTTAATATTAAATAAAAAAATTATCACCTGGAATAACCGCTCCACCTTTTCTCTTACGGCTTCGTCATCAATCATGGGTTCGACAATTCGGCCCATCAGGTCATATATTGCATTTACAATTTCGGTCATTTCCTCTTTAGTTATATAGCCGTCGCCATTAATATCGTATAGGGAGAATGTCCATCGCAGCTTCTCTTCTATCGTTCCTCTTGACAGTATTGAAAGGCCGGTAACAAATTCCTTAAAAAAATACTTTTAATATAGAAATATAGCTATTTTTTTGCATGTTTAAATTTTCTTTTCAGGTTCACGCTTGGACCCCTCATGTAGCAGTGTAAGCAGAGGGAGCTTAGTGTTAAGACACTCCATTCCCCATTTTCTTTCGATTCCCGGAGAATCGCGTGTTGAGTTGCGGATCTCAACGCTGCGTTTTGCCTCAATACTAAAGCGAAGGAACGAAAATATTTGATATTTCCTTTCCACAAATGGGAATCGAATCCACAACCTATCGAGTTTACAGTCACACGCATATGGCCCTGCTCCACAACTGACCTCAATAGTTATAATAGTTTATGAAATTAAAAATAACATAACTTTGTTAAATTACAAAATATAAAAAAAATCTTTTATTAATATGTTAAATGGGGAATGGAGTCTGAAGTCTTACTATAGGTTCCCTCTGCATACCCTACTGTACGCGGAATACAGCGTGACTCAAAAAAAAATGTATTACTGACCTCAAAACTAAGTAAACCACTTCGATCTTGGTCCAAAGTGTTAAAGACATAGTGAGCATACTGTGCAGTATTCGCTGAAACCAAAACATGTTTCTTAGATGTTTTCATTATTATTTTATCAATCTTTTAAATTTAAATACAAAATTTACATATTAAGAATTCAAATAAATTATTTAGAATTAAAAAATCTGCTCATTTCATTTGAATATTTACATGTATATTTTTTTAAACGTTGATTCCACTTATTGAAAATGTAAAATAATCTTTAAAATAACGTCTACAAATGACGTAGGGAAAGATCTCTTGTGTAATATTATAAAATAATAAATGAATGAATCTGACATCATTAGCAAGTGAGTCACCATATCTAATATTAAAATATTATTTCTACATAATTCTACATAAACAAAAAGGGGTACAAATGAAATGATACACAAAAAATTAATACATTTACTTTATTTCTGTTAGGTACATCATTATAGATCTGACATTTGGAATGGACACGAGTCCAATAAATTACCATAAAGTTGACCCATGCACATGAAAAAGTTTAATGTGCTACAGCATTTAAAATGGCTGTTTCTAAGTTTGCCAACTCAAAATTATCACAATGGAATAATTGAAGTCACCTAGAACATTTGGTTTGTCTTACTCTCTTAATTATTTTGAAATTTCCAAGACACAATCCGATTTTGGTGCTGTATTGTATCTTGGAAATTTTTACAGATACAAATGTTGGTATTAAAATTAACTTAATTAATGTTTTTGAGATGGGCCACAAATGCAGTGGTTCTCCCGGACAGTTCCTTAAGTCAAATTTACACTAAAGCCCCTCCAGTTTGTTGTTGGTACACCTCTATTGTGTCACCTTCTTCCATTTCCAAAGATGTTGGTGTGTCATTTTCATTGATAGGTTGACCGTCAAATCTGAATCGTACAACTTGCATTGATAGACCCTGAAAATTATAAATCATGACTTAAGCCTTTATATAAACACTTTATAAGTATCACTTTATAAGTATAAAGCAAGTATGAATAAATAAAGTTAAGATGTCAAAATCATACATATATTTCTAAGAATACCTGTGTTTAATGTAATATACACTATATAACCAAAAAAGCTTCCTAATATTTGCTTTAAAACAATAATATATATTTAAAATTTTTAAATGTCACACACACATTTTTATATATCTTTCAAGATATTAACAAAGCTTAGTTTTAGAATAACACTAAGATGAGATAAAGACTGGAAATAGTAAAATGAAAGTTAAAGATGCAGAATAATGATCTAGTATATTGTAATGTTAGCAATTTTCTTTATAAATATTGCTATTATATGTTATTGTTTATATATTTCGCATTTTAGGGTTATATTAATAAAATATTACATAATTAATAAAATAATACCGTAATTTATTAATCTTGATAGTTTAAGTAACTAAAACAATAAAATGGCACTCGAAAAGACCGGTACGTTGCCAAGCAAAAAGTATTGCATACACATATAATGGCTAGTTTAGAGACAGTAATTTAGGTATGAATACAAAATATAGTGATGATTCAAAATATGAATAATTTATATAAGATAAAGGTACTGACCGCTCTATCACAGTAGGCATTCATCAATTTTCTGAGTGGTGTGTGTTTCTTAATTTTAAATTGGACAATAGCATTATCTTGTCCTAAAACTTTAAGGTTGATGTGTTCGCTTTCTCCCTGAAAATAAGTTTATACATACGGTACTTATGAGATAATAAACACTTAAAACACAAATTCAACGGTACACAATATAACCACATTGCACTGAGAGCGCCATATCTGTATTTCAAGATTTGCGGCCCGTTTACAATTAAAAGTACGGAAAATATAGTACCTTTTTTTCATCTGCCATTTTAGGATTATAAAAATATTGATTCCTATAGACACAACTTAAAAGAGTTCAGCTGAATTTTACGAAGAATCACACAAACTACACTGTGACAGATTTGTGATCCGATGGCGTGGTAATGGCGTCTAGTCGAGTGGCTTGGAGGAAACAGTCAATGCTACCAACATATGCGCACTGCGGAGCGATTGGCGCGCATCTGCGCATTGGTTCTTTTATTAAAGGTTTAATAAATATAAAGCTCTGTCTTTATTCATGCTTTAAGTATTATTAATAAGTTTAGTAAAATCGTTTTTTTATTATATTTAAAAATAGATTTTCCGTTATAAAATGTCTTTTTGTGCCATATAATTTTTTGCTTATATTATAATGTATTTATCGTAACAAAATAAAATTCGGAACATCAATGATAAAATACACTTGAATTTTAATTTCAATTTTTATTACTAAATATCAAAAAAGAATATTCTCGACTTCCTGATTGTTATACAGGTACCAACATTACATTTGAATACGAAGCCAACCTAGGGTTGTCACTTATTCGAAAGTAATGTAGGAAATGGTTAGTGTTGTACAAATTGATGTTATATACTTTAAGTCGATGTCAACTAAAGAAATGTTTCCGATAATATTAATTCTCATATGAAATATATATATCATAAAAAAAGAAAGGTTAATTTTGTGTCCAGCAGGTGCTCAAATATTCTTTTATATATTTTTGGAAATAGATGTCTATATCCTTATAAAACACTCTATATATATTATACAAGCTTTGGGGGTATAACAGCAAAAACGTTTTAGTTTAAAAATTTTCAAATTATTTGTAATGAATTTAAATTTATTTCGATGAATATTATTTAACGCATTCCAAAGAAGGGGCCGGCATCATATTCTGGTAGAAATAACTATAATATTTAACACAACACATTAGAAACTTACACTTTAGGTACTTTGTTTCGTTCTGTTTCGGACTGAAACGCCTTTACTTTTATACTCGTCAGTTACAAAAACAACGTTGTATAGTTGGTTAAGAAATATACTTGAATTAAAGTCCTTATTTTACTAAATATTGTAGATTTTATATAAATATTGTAATCGAATTAAAAATAAAACTTAATAAATGGTTTCATTGGGTTTGGATTTTGTTTAATAGATTTTATTAAAAATGCCTGACTTCTACATGATTTAGTTCTGTCTGTCCGGGGGAAGTGAAAATAATTGAAATATAACTACACCTTTGAGTGGGCCTAGCACACACGAGCATTTACGGTCAAAAACTTCCTGTTGCACCGCGGTGTCCTCAATACGTTTCAGCGCAGTCAAATAAATAAATAAAAAACAGCATTTTGTTTCTTTTTTAAGTATCAAAATGTAAATTATACCGACTGAAATTAAACACATCTGGAAAACATAAACATTTATAATGCGAATTAAGGACCGTAAAACCTGAACGTGCTTTGTGAAAATGTAATAAAGTAGGTAAGCTACACTTGAAAGGGGCATTGTATTTTTTTCAACAGGAGTACCTTGGGTTATATTTTATATTAATAAATTACTCTTGACATTATATAATTCTCAGTTGTACAGTACAAGCGAGTTAAATAAATTCTTTTAGCGTTTCGTATTCCGCCTATAGTAGTGCATTCTATAGTAAATAAGATAGATGTATAGGTAATATATCTATCTTATTTACTATAGAATGCACTATTCTTGCTACGATTTTATGACTTCAGCTTCACGCTGTATCCCGCGTATTGCAGGGTATCAGAGAGAACCAAAGATGCTCCGTTCCTCACGTTTTGCTGAATTTTTTGAGGCATTGCGTTTTAAGTGACAGAACTCAACTCCGAGGTCTAATTCATAATTCATTCCACGCGACGGTTGTGGGTTCGATCTCCCGAGTGGAGGTCGAGCCCACAACCGTCGCGTAACAGTTGTGCCCCTGCGCCTCGACGGCTGAGGTTTATGTCTTAATATCTATTATTATGTAATGTTCCATGAACGAAATACTATAAACATATATAATTATATCTCAATTGAGATATGGTCAATTGAGATATGGACCTTGCAAAGCATATAATGACAATATGTAATTATGTCGCTGATATTAAACGTCGCGCGTCTCATGACGTCGCGTTGTTGCTTTCTTATTATACTCACATTAAGAGTGTAATAAGAAAATTGATGTTACTTAATAAGGAAATAATTAAATATATAGAAAAAAGTAAAAGTGAATAAAATCTAAAAGTAAAATAAAAATAAAAATTTTTGACTTTCCATCTAATATAATATCTTTTCCCAGGAATTTAGAAAAAACGCGCAAGTCTATTTTGAATACGAAAAACAAGAAAAAAACTGTAACACTGCCTAAGCAAAATAAAAAAAAAATCAGCTTCACGCTGTATCCCGCACGCAGCAGGGTAGGCAGAGGGAACCTAGTGTTAAAACACTCCGTTCCTCCCTTTCTGCCGAATTTTGGAGGCATTGCGTGTTGAGTGGCAGAACTCAAAGCCACGCTTTGCCTCGACACCAGAGCGAAGAAATGGAAACATAAATTTAAGTAAATATTTCATCTTCTCGAGTGGGGATCGAACCCACAACCAGTCGGTTTTACAGTCACACTTTGTGCCGCTGCGCCACGGCTGGCCTCAAATAATAAATCTCAAAAAAGGTATTAATAAGACAAGAAAGAGGTTTAAATCAATCTTTGCAAGTATAACGTGTAAGCAATGATTGCTGCTTGCCGTCGTTAGTTCACAACGGCCCATATGTTTGAATGTAAATTTGTATGTTGCCGATAACGGCCAGTTTCGAATTATCACCTTCGTCCGTCGCATATTTCGCTCGAATTGAATTGCCTACGTGATTCCATTTTGGGTAACTTTGAACACAAAGGTAACTGAAAGGGTTTTTGCGCTATAAAAACGATTTGTTACCGATAACGATTTGTATAAATATACATATAACACTAGTTGTGCGTATAAATTATTATATTTATTGTTTGTGGCAATCACGAATAACAGGCGTGAGGCCTTGTGAGGCTTTTTGTACCATATGTTACTTTTTTACCTCTTAACAGCTTTTGTTTTATTTATTTAGAAAACGTATAAAAATGTTGAACGTAGCGGGATTCGAACCCGCGCCTCCTGGAAACCGACCAGGCGCTCTGACCACTAAGCCATACGTTTTCTAAATAAGTATTGTACTTTCCTCAGTGTGGAATAGCACTTTAAAATTAAAAAAAAACTTTTGTTTTATTAAGTGATTATTATGTTATTATATTATTAACCGTTTTGGATGAAAGATATTTGCACATAGAGATAATTGATATAGTAATCTTGAGTTTAACGGGGCAGATATTGAGGGGCGGCAAATTTGCGCATTGCTTTTTTTGCCACCTCATAAAAATTAAAAATATTTTTGTATGACAATAATTTGAGGAATTATTATGACAAATGTTGTATAAAAAAATTAAATAATATTAATTGGGGAGGCAATTATATTTGTTAGTGTTTTTTAGTTTGTACCATTTTAATTTCGTAAATATATTTTAAGGTCGGCAACGCACCTGTAGCTTCTCTGGTGTTACACGGGATCGTGGGCGTCGATGATCATTTTACTATACTATATCTTACTTACTATATTAAGTGACCCGTACACTCGTTTCCCTTGTCTTTTTCATAAAAAGAAGAATTTCTATTTGCATAAACAAGTTTGTTGTTAATATCGTTTTGTGTTTAACCTGTAGAGATTTGATTGATTTTCGTATCATTTTTAATGTTTTGTAATTTATTTTATTTATTTTTGTTGTTTTGTAATTAATTTCATAAGCAAAAATCAATGAAAAATAAAACAAATGACTCAGATATATGCCAAAAAAAACGACAACAATAAATGCAACAAAATTGTTAGATTCTTAACAATAATTTAGGAAGCAATTATTGTAGAGGCAAAATTTTCAAACTTACACAATTTACAGGCAACGAGTAAGACTTTGAATATCCGCAACTAACATAAATATGTTGGGAAATAAATTCTTTCGATCAACATATATAGAAAAATATAATTTAAAATATATTTCATTTTAGTCTTATAAATACTATATTTATCTTTTTGGCACGAATACGTAATAATATTTAATCTAATCTCCAAATATAAAGAGAGAAGATTCAAAAATATTTTAGTACAATATTCGACTTACCCCGAAAGCAGTGAGTTGTAAATTTTAAAGAAAGACTGTGATATCGCAAACCGCATTTTCAGTAAAGCGGGTGTAACAGCCACTTGAGTACTGCTTGAAAGTCACTCGCGTAGTTTCAGCACTTTATGAAATGCATTTTTCGTAAGACTTACTTACATTGGAAATATTCTTTTAACAGGGAACAAATTCCGAATTTTATAGTACGAACCTTCAATTAACTTACAGGAGATTAACACAAAAATCGTATAATTTTTGCATTTTACTTTTAAAATATCTTTTCTAAAATATCTATCACAAAAACATTAAGGTTTTTTTACATATACTCTTTTATTCAATTGTCAATAAATAACGTGTCTTGGCACAAAGTTTGGCGATAGGCGCAAAGTTACAAAAACTTTAAAAATGGTTAAAAACCTTTTTACAAAATCAGACAGATCAGATATATCTATAATAGAATTATTATATAATTTTAAACATGTTATTTATTGATACAAGTATATACTTACTTAAAAAGAAACAAAAATATTACTATATATTTCATCGTTATTTAATTCACGAATTTTGCGCGTAGAAAGTTAATTAATTTTAACTTTCCAATTTCTCTAACAACTGTCGCAAATACTTCGTTAACAATTTTATATTTACAGTGCTCATGACTATTCATAGCATTGTATAATTGAGTTTTTTTGGTTGAAATTAAGCAATTTCTTTTATTTTTTGAGCCTCTACTAATTGTAGAGGAAATAAAATTACTTAGGAAATATTTATAAATAGCGTTGATCTTTAAGGAACTCAGGAGTGACTACTTAAAGAACTAAAATATGGAATTTAAATATTCTTATTAGGTAAGTATATAGTTTAAATAATTGTAATATTTTGAATTTATTTTGTTGTATACTCCTGGGACCCGGAGCAAAAATTTACGGAAGCGCGTTTTCTTTTATTTTGGAGCCATTTGGGATTAGTTTCAAAAATTATATATTTAACGATTTTCAGATGGTATCAAATATGATACTTTGGGCCATATAAATGATAGTATTCACCTAAATCGGGTGATATTGATATCTTTTATCTCGTTTCTACTAGCAGATCCTGTTCTTTTTTCTTCGCAGGACTGTGACGAAGCGTCTTTTCAAAGGTTTGATAAATAAAAAAATTCATGAAGATGATGATGGATAAAACAGAACATGGATAAAATTGCGGAGCTAAGCCTTGGGCGTATTCTAATATGGTTTATAGGTAAACCTTAATGCCCACTGGTCTCTACTAGCAACTTCAATATGATTCTTCCTTAAAAAATTTAATTTTCCTAAGTCGATTAGAACAAAGACCTCATTAAAGATTATTTGCCTTCATACAATTTAAATTCAAAGATGATCAGATTATTGAACCTTGAAGTGAAAATTTATAATCTGTCATTTTGGTGTACCTTTCACTAGCTGATTTTTCACGCATCTTCCTGTGGGTACGGTATGATTTGCTAATCAGTTGAGGCATTGGCTCTTTTCAATTTCTGTTACATGACGTTATTAACGATCCTTGAATATGAACAAATATCGGTATAACGCTTTCTAGTCCTTGTAGTTGATACTAAGTTGTTCCTAAATCACAAAAATGGTTAATTCTTAGTATACCCAGCAGTACTATACCCGTGCCACATCTAAAAACACGTTAAACTTCTGCAGCACTAGTACTCACGTTGATAGGGTGTGATATTTGTACAAAAAACAATTTTTGCAACAAAATTAGCAGCCATATTACTTTTTAAATATTGTATTGGCTTTTTTAATATCAGAAATCAGAAGGCCTTCTAAGTGCAGGCACTTAGAAGACCTTACCGTACTGAGGTGACAAACAACCGTCTAAAAACTGTTTAATGCTGCCAAATCACTGGCCTTCAGAAATCGTCGAAGATCACAGTGGTGCGCATCTTCAAACGTATCCCAGTCTCTAATACTGCCTATATGTTGATTTTTTATTTCGTCGTTATCCTCACCACGATTTATTCTTTACGATCAAGGACAAATAATGCTACTAAAAAATGACAAAGGGAGGGGGTACAAGCCTGGAATCACTAAAAATGAATGGATGGTGTCATTTTACATAGTACCCAAAGTATCATATGTGATATGGTCAATTTATTTTTCTTAGGATATTCGCACAAAAATAAAATTTTTACTAAACTTATATAACAGAAAAATTAAACAGAGGACTAAGGAAATAAATAACAGCAGTTATTTCGTTTAAGAATACTTCGTAATTATTAGTTACCCTTACGTGAACTTGCCACGGCAGAAATTTTAAATTTCCCAAAAACCAGGGCCCTAAAAATCTAAAGCTGATCACTTGAAATAACTAAGAATTGCAATATTATGTTGCTAGATATCTAATAGTTAACTGAAACGTAAAGGTATTAACAAATTGTAAATGGCAACATTAGTTACTAGCTAGCTAGGCTTGGCTAACCTGAAGTACGTTTCATAATCTGATATTTTTACTTAGATTTTATTTCTTTCTTATTACACAAACTCTTAATATTACACCTTAAATTTATCTTTACACATACATATATGGTATATAGATAACTAAAACAAAACTAAAAATATACACAATATTTTAATATTAAAATACGTTTTAATTACCAACAAAGGATAAACATATATTTTTTCTTTTGTGCCATAAACTAAGTAAATATATTTATAAAAACTTATAATACGACATTAAAAAAAAAACAAATATTTTATTATAGGCACAGTATGGCCTGTAAATTTGAAGTATCATTGATAATTAAGTCAGTGAAGCATTAATTACTTAAATTAATTAACATTGGAATATTCATGTGGGAAATATACAAGCAGCCTGGCTGGTCACAGCAGAGCGCCAACGCCCAACACTCAGCTTGATATGCTTACATTATTACGTGATGCGTTTTTCGTGTCCATTTTGTGCATATTACGTACACATTTTCAATATTTCCACATTGTTTATACTGTCTTTCCGCCTTTTCAGGCACCTAAACGAATTTTCCCGAGTTTAAGTTTATTTTTGGTATATAATTTAGATGAGTAAATTTAAAGCTCACTCAAAGTTTAGTAGAAATAAGGTGTTGGTTTTAATTACTAACTAGGAACGAATTAGATGATGAAAAAATACACTTACCTTATTGAGGATCTCGGTAAAGTATGAAGAATTGTAGAAGGTAAATGAAACAAATTTCTTGAATATATTATATATTTTTACATTTATTTTTAAATAAAGAAATATTTGTATGTACGTAATAAAAAAATTAAAAAATCGAAATACTTACTAACAAAACACCCGCTGAATACCATTCACATTGACATTTTTTAGGTACTTTTTTTAAAAATAATTATTATTAGAGTTAGTAATTAAAAGTAAAATATTCTGACGTAAAGCTTGTTTATATGTTATAATACTTAAAAAAATAAAAAAAACAACAAAGTAGTATAGGTTATTTAAAATATTTGAAATAAATCAGTTTCAAAGTTTGAGAATATTAGATACATATTAACTTTAAACATATTACCTTAAACATGTTTAAGGATAACCTAAACCAGTTTGTTTTTTTATTGTTTAAGTATTATAACTATCAATTCGATTCACTTAATATTTGAATTACTTTAGATCAATATAATTTGTATAAAAAATAATAAATTCATTCATTCAATTCAAAAATAGATAAATTCATATATATATATATATATATATATATATATATATATATATATATANAAAATGAAAACAAGAAATTAAAAGATCAACTTACCTCCTTGAGGGAAGAACTGTGAATAAATAAGCTTGAAGGTTTCCTCGCGCACCACCCCCGTCGGACATTCAGCTTTGAAGCCGCGGTAAAGCCTTTTCAACTCTGGTTCAGTGAACCGCGTGGCCCTCCGCAAGGCCGCGATAGAGTCCGGCCGGTACCGCGGTAGCTGTTCACCCAACTCCTCGAGCTCTGAATCTGCAGTAGAAGGATATTGGAGACTGATTACTCATCGCTTAATAAATTATATAGGACTTATTCGAGCTCATTTCGAGTAGGAAAATATTTACTTGTTTTGTTTTGTTTTGTTTGTGGTTATAGTGGTGTAGTATAGCGATTGCTAATAGCTGTAAACTGTGTGACTGATAAAAAATTGGATTGAAATCTTAATTTTTAACGATAAAAATATAACAAATCAAAATTATAGCACAAAGGCTAAGACCAAAGGGACGAATATTACAATATCGATAAAAAATAATAAATCATGCAGTACAAAGGCTATGATTTTTTTTTCAGCTTTTCACTGTATCCATCATCAGCAGGGTAGGTTGAGGGAACCTAGTATTAAGACTCCGCTCTCCGCTTTCCAACGACTTTTTTGTGGCATCTCGTGTTGCTTCGTACCAGAGCGAGGCAATAAAAATAATAATAAATAATAATTGATTCCCCCTTATGGGAATCGAACCAATCCAACCATCGCGCTTATAGTCACTAACACTAAGGACTCAAAGGACAATTATTACGAAATCGATTATACAATTACCATAAACGTCGCAACTAAAGCATATAAGAACAAATCAGCGAAAGCTACTCACGTAAAAGCACTTTGATCTTTCCGCTTCAAATGAATAAACTCGAATAAAGCAGTCATATAGTGAGTCGATATAGTAATAACCGTTTTACGTGTCTATTATCTTTACAATACATTAGTCCAAATGGGAATGAATTAATCCACTCAGAAAGTTAACATTCTGTTTTATATGTCAAGAGAATTTTGGTTATTTAACAAGTCTCTTGAATTACCCTGTTATGTATTATAGGTAGTTATTTTGTACTTCAATTCACAAAAATCTTATGGATACTAGGTTCCCAGGTTCCCTCTGCCTACCTTGATATGTGCGGGATACAGTGTGGAGCGAAAAAAATTACATCCATTACATCCATTATAACCAGTAGCACAAGTAGGGTTAAACGCCATTAGTAGCTATGCTTTTGTGGAAGTGCGTACACCGGAAAGTAGATGAGATGAAAGCTTCTCTTGACGAGATGTATCCTTTTGAGCTACGTACTTTATTGACGAAGGATGACTTTTGCTAACAATAGTAATTTAACAATGAGGTCGATCTCAATATATATCAATGGTTACATAGTTTGACGATGATATAAAATTATGATGGGTTGGTGAAATTTTCTGAAATAGTTAATATTCCATTAAATATCATATTGTATTATCATATTGTTTTATTATTACTAAATATATAACATTTTAGCGTTGATTTCCTTTGATATATGTACAAAATATATTACAAACTTAATATATTTTGTACGTATAATAAAGGAGTACAAGTATTTTCTACATCCAATGCATCCATGCGGGAAACGCATTTACATAATTTATTAAATTGATTGATTAAATGAGGAGGCCAGTTGTGGCGCAGCGGCACGAAGTGTGACAGTAAAACCAACAGGTTGTGGGTTCGATCCCCACTCGAGGAGACGAAATATTTACTTAAATTTATATTTCCATTTCTTCGTTCTGGTGTCAAGGTTAAACGCGGCGTTGAGTTCTGCCACTCAACACGCAATGCCTCCAGAATTCGGCAGAAAGTGGGGAACGGAGTGTCTTAACACTAGGTTACCTCTGCCTACCCTGCTGTCCGCTGAAGCTGATTTTTTTTATTTTTAATTTTGATTGATTAAATGTAACTAGAGCCCTAGTTTGTAAGAGGAACAGGATAAAACAAACTGCAACGTTTAAATTTTATCTATTTAAGTCAATTAAAATTTTGATAAGGTACATGATACGCTTAAAAATACTTGACTTATATAGTCATCTATTTTATAAAAGACTTTTTTTATAGATATTAATATCTTAAAAGGTGGTTGGTGGTTTTACAATTAAGAGAATAGGAAACGTCAGGGTTACTTCAAAGTAACTTACAAAGCAACTTTGAACTTAAACTTTTCATATTACTTAAGAGGGAAACTCAGACGACAAAGGTTCTGCGTAATGGCTTTCTATGCAGCCTTTCTATATAATATTCCTTCAGAAGTCATTGGTATATAGTCACGTACTTTTTGTTAATACATATTGTTAAGCCATTGTGGTTTGTTGTTCAGGTGTAAAATGCCTCACTGTAAGTATACGCCATGATTGTGGATTCGATTCACGTTAGATGTAAAATATTTTGGCTACTCTTATCTGTTTGTAAAAGAGTTATGTCGCATTTCACACTATATATGTTTCTAAACGAGCTTTTCGAAATCTCTGTCTGACTGTCTTGTCTCTGTCTACTCCCAATTTATAAAAATGTAATGTCGGTACTTTAGCGTTAGTTCATAATATGTATTTCACAAATTACCAAAGTCAACGTCCACACTGTGGCTCTCGTAATAAAGACGCGGCACGAACAAAATTATATTCATTTCTTTATAATAGTTTTCTAATTGTTTCAGCTTTACTTAGTATCTATATGTAATTCAATTATTTATTAATTTTTTTTTCAGCTTCTCAGGAATCTCCAGGAATCTGGGAACCTAGTGCTAAGAATCTCCGCTCCAGTGCCCCTCTTGCCGCCGAATTATTTATATTCTATATTTTAAGGTCAATTAATATATAAGTCTTGGACTAATTAACAGGAACTTGCAGTGGAGTACGCGGGCTAGATTAGCATTCAGTCGTTTTATTAATTGCTGGCTGCGCTCAGTTAACCGTTTTTGCTGGAGATGATTGCTTTGCACTGGCTGCTTGTGACGTTGAATAGTAGTTTCTTAAGACATTAGGATTTATACAATTTATATTAAAAACTGAGACGTAATTTAAAAAGGAGTAATTAGTGCCACATAATAAAGTATGAGGAAAGTCGTGGCGCAGGGCCACAAGCGTGTGACTATAAATGCGACAGTGTGGGTTCGATTCCCACTCGAATATGTGAAATATTTAATATTTTAATTTCGTCGCTTTGTTGTCGACTCAACACAAAATGACTCCAGAATTCTGCAGAAAGTGGGGAGCAGAGTTTCTCAACACTAGGCTCCCTTCACCTCCACTCTTATATGCGGGATACTGCGTGAAGCTGAAAATAAAAAGGTAAAAACATCAACATTTTTGCGAAAAATATTTTTTTAATAGATAAAAAATATTTTTTCTATAAATAAATTTTTAAAACTAATATAAAATATTAGATGCAATATTTTCCTCTGCAATAGGTGAGCGTAGCTGTAATGAAGCTATTCTTATCATGGGTTCAAACAACTACTGGTTATGTTTTAAATCCTAAGGGACACATTTATGATATCACAGTATGTTAAGTTTTAGATTACAACGAAAACATTATAACTCGAGCATAATACAGCATTTTGACTTAAAATTTAAAAAACAAATCTTTATTCTGTAAATATAGCTTCACGCTGTACCCCGCAAACAGCAGGGTAGGCAGAAGGAACCTAGTGTTTAGACACTTCGTTCCCCACTTTCCGCCGAGTCCGCCTCCAGCATTGCGTGTTGAGTGGCGGAAATTAACGCCGCGCTTTGAATCGACACCAGAGCGAAGAAATGAAAATATAAATGTAAATAAATATTTCATTTCCGCGAGTGGAGATTGAACCCATAATCCATCGATTTTGCAGTCACACTTTGTGCCACTGCTCCATGACTGGCCTCTATTTTGTAAAATAAATAATAATAAAAATAAAATCTATTTATATATAGAGCATTGTGGTGTAGTTGCATATATAGCGTTTGACTGTAAATATGATGTTTGTGAATTCGATTCCCACTAGGCATATTAAATTATTTTTATTTCTCCGGTCTGGAAAATGAAAGCTCGGCGTTGAGTCGCTTCACTCAATACGTAATGTCTCTAAGCTTATCGGAAAGTGTTCAACGGAGTGTCTTGACATATGCTAATTTAAAAAGTAATTGGATATATATTTAACATTTTTCTTATATAATAACAGTAATAGTACCTATGTATTTGATAAATTGCTTAGTAAAGGAGCTTAATAAAAAACAGTCAAGTGCTATAACGGTTATTCATTGCATTGCGTGGTGTATTTTTTTACATTGTTATATTTGTAACATAAAAATATAAAAATAAAATAAATCAAATAAATCAGCTTCACGCTATATCCCGCACACAGCAGGGTAGGCAGAGGGAACCTAGTGTTAAGACACTCTGCTCCCCACTTTCTGCCGAATTCTGGAGGTATTGCGTATTGAGTGGCAGAATTCAACGCCGCGCTTAGCCTCGTCACCAGAGCGAAGAAATGGAAATGTAAATTTAAGTAAATATTTCATCTCCTCGAGTGGGGATCGAACCCACAACCAGTCGGTTTTACAGTCACACCTCGTGCCGCTGCGCCACGACTGGCCTCAACACAAATTTATGGTGAAATTTA
>JAAIXJ010001842.1:191950-261355 GCA_013403705.1 Heliconius hermathena
TATATATATATATATATATATATATATATATAGTAGGCAGAGAGAACCTAGTGTAAGACACTCCGTTCCCCACTTTCCGCCGAGTTTTTGGAGGCATTGTGTGCCGCGTTTTGCCTTCACATCAGAACGAAAAAATGAAAATATAAATGTACATAAATATTATATTTCATTTCTTCGAGTGAGGATTGAACTCACAACCAGTCGATTTTACCACGACTGGCCTCACATTTTTTTTAAATATATATTAGGTATAAAATAAAATATATAGTATAAATAGGTAAAGAAGTATAATTTGTGTAAATTTTATATCTAAGGAATTCTAATCTCTATTTATTTCTGAGGAGGGCTTGAGTAAATTATAAAAATCAGCTTCACGTTGCATCCCGCTCACAGCAGGGTAGTCAGAGGGAACCTAGTGTTAAGACACTCTGTTCCCAACTTTCCGTCAAATATTGCATGTTGAGTGGCGGAACTAAACGCCGCGTTTTGCCTCCACTCCAAGGCGAAGAAATGAAAATATTAACTAGAAATAAATATTTCATTTTCTCAAGTGGTCTAAATAATAATATATTCAGACATTGTGTATAGAAATATATGTAAGTTCCAGCTGGTAATAAATCTGCAAGAGTTTTCTACATACAATACTAAAACTATAAATATTTAACAACATTATTCCCACCAAAGAAATATAATAAGTGAATATATAGAATATATATTTGAATTTTATGTGGTTGTAGATATCAAGACGGCTTCCAGCTGGATCCGGCACGTACGTAGCCAGTGCGTAGCGTCCCATGAATATCAAACCACGCGTTTGACACTGTGATAGTACGACCGACTAACTGATTTACGAGGCACGAGATATTTCTAACATAACAAGAATATAAATTGTGTAAATTTTGTGTTAAATATATACAGCATTTTAAATAACGCAAAAACATCCTAAATATGCATTTAGAAAATTAAAATTTATTTATATTGATATGTAACTACTGTCAACAGTCTTTATTTACATAATATAAATGTGTACATAATATAAATATATATTATGAGGCCAATCGTGGCGCAGCGGTACGAAGAGAGACTGTAAAACCGACTGGTTGTGGGTTCGATCCCCACTCGAGGAGATGAAATATTTACTTAAATATATATTTCCATTTCTTCGCTCTGGTGTCAAGGCTAAGCGCGGCGTTGAGTTCTGCCACTCTACACGTAATGCCTCCAGTATTCAGCAGAAAGTGGGCAACGGAGTGTCTTAACACTAGGTTCCCTCTGCCTACCTGCTGTGTGCGGGATACAGCGTGAAACTGATTTAATTTTTTTTTTATAAATGTGTTTTATTAGAATCGGGGATTTTTTTAAAAATTGAAACTATTACAGATTCATAATCGAATTCGAAATTAAAGTTTTGAATATAAATGGATACTAACTGAAGCTTGTTGTGAGGTTCTTGATTTTGTTTGGCCGTGTTGATATACTGACGATAAGTACGAGGAACAAGTGAAAAGTACGAGGAACAAGTGAAAAGTACGAAGAACGTTTGTTACTAGAAGAAGAAAAACAATATATATAAATAACAAATTGCTTAAAAAAATATTTCCTTATATCCGTAATATCCCTTTTAATAATATTAATAAACGTAATATTCCCTTTTTCTCTATAAAAATTGAGTTTTTTAAGTGTTTTAACATTTTCGTGTCGAATACATAACTGCCTTTATTGAATTAGTTCTTTTCATTCAATAAATAGGTGGGTTATGGGATAAAGAAGTTGTTATTAAATTAACAACATTAAAAATATTAATATTATATTCACTAATAACTATAGAAACTGTACAATTTACAACTAACACTTAGCTACACCTGATAGCTACGAATATGTACTTAATAATTCATTTAAGTAATCATATGTAGTGTATTTGAGACCAGTCGTGGCGCACAAAGTGTGACTGTAAACCGACTGGTTGTGGGTTCGATCCCCACTCGAGGAGATGAAATATTTACTTAAATTTATATTTCCATTTCTTCGCTCTGGTGTCGAGGACAAGCGCGACGTTGAGTTCAGCCACTCAACACGCAATGCCTTCAGAATACGGCGGAAAGCGGGGAACGGAATGTCTTAACACTAGGTTCCCTCTGCCTACCCTGCAGCGTGCGGGATACAGCGTGAAGCTGATTTTAATCATATGTAAACGTTGTGCTTGAATTTTCAAACAAATTTGCTCATCCTGAAAACATTAAAGCAATTTTAAATGAAATATTATAAAACATAATTTAATTTTATCCTATAATGGAGTGGTCAAGATCTTACAAAGGATCCAGTTTTCAAGGAACATCCCTGAAAGCGGTTAAAGTTTTATTAAAAAGTTATGCTATTTATATTGGAGTTGGAAGACTGGAGTTTGTGTTCTTGCAAATTTTTTAACTAGGTGCTTTATAAAGTAAGTATTGTTATTAATGATTTCTTTGAACATTAATATATAAATATATAATTATTTTGTAAAATAATTTTTATAACGTAACATGAAGTCACGTCATAAATTATTTTGGAAGATATTATATAAGTCTTAATATTATAACAAGAAAACTTTACGTTCATAGTTACCATAATTATAATTTTTTTTTTAGCTTCACGCTATATCCCGCACACAGCAGGGCAGGCAGAGGGAACCTAGTGTTAAGACACTCCGTTCACCACTTTCTGCCGAATTCTGGAGGCATTGCGTGTTGAGTGGCAGAACTCAACGCCGCGCTTAACCTCGACACCAGAGCGAAGAAATGGAAATATAAATTTAAGTAAATATTTCGTCACCTCAAGTGGGGATCGAACCCACAACCAGTCGGTTTTACAGTCACACCTCGTGCCACTGCGCCACGACTGGCCTCAATTTAACTGGTCTTAATTTAAATTATAATCTTGTTTTACTTTTTAATTAATGCAAAAGAAAAATACAAATACAAATCTTGATCCATAAAAAAATCTAAATGGATTTTTCCCGTTGTATTTAAAATAAAATATATCTCAACTTGTCTCGACTTAGCGGCCCGCTGCGAAGGAATTTCAACTTTGTGAAATACAGTATAAACATTGATATATAGCTGTTTATTTAGCAGGTAAACTTTTACAATTCGAACAATCTTGACGCTAACTTCGAAGAGTAATATCGTAAGGTAAGTCGAAGGAAGTGTATTGGTAGCTTGGAAATTGCTTTCTGTTCTTTGGAGGGAACCACGGCCCATCGGACCTCCTTCAGTACAATAAACATAGTAAGCTACGATGTTCGGAACTTTGTACACGCTTGTATAAACATCTAGTTTATCTTTTATCTTTAACATACGTTTTGTAAGGTATATGTAAATGTCAAAGTCTATCTAGAGATAAGAATATCCTACTTATAAATATAAAAAAATATTCAAATTTAATAAAAAATATTTTTTCGATTTTTTTTAATTTACGAAATACAAACGTTATTTTTATTTATATCATGGATAAATTAGAAGTATTTTTATCGATATCGATATTTTTATCGGGATGCGTTAGATAGATATCTTTGAAAACATATCTTTTAATATATTACAAATCAAAAAATTAAATCAAATTATCTGCTTGCTGTATCCCGCACACTGCAGAGTAGGTAGAGGGATCCTAATGTTAAGAAATTCCATTCTCCAACCTTTCACTGAATTCTGAAGGTATTGCGTGTTTAGGGGCGATATTCACGCCGCGCTTTGCCTCTGCACCAGGGTAAATGAAAATATAAATTTAAATAAATATTTCATTTCCTCGAGTGGGGATCGAACTCACAACCAGTCCATTTTACAGTCACACTTTTGCCCCTGCGCCACGAGTGGCCCAAATATATTACGAAAAGTATTAAATGTAAAATGGCCACTTAAAATCCTTATAAATATAATTAAAAATATTACATATATATATTATAACTATTGTTAGTAATATCAGTACCATAAAAATTAAGTACTTTTATTTGCAATTTCAATATTATATTATAAAAAGGCATTTATTGAGAATTGAAATGTGAAATAATAATAAAAAAAAAGAAAAACATAGAAGTTTAAAAATAATTTAGAAAACGTTCAAATAGTTTTCGCTGCCTGACCAACGCGGCGGCTCGAATTAAAAGTATGTAGGTACGTACATGTGCATAACAGCCAGCAACCGCTACCGGCACTGCAGAGAACCTCGAATTTCCTTTTATTCTAATTTAGTTCTAAGTGAGTGAATAGAATAATGGCCGAAATGGTTTTTTTTTGCGTATTGAAAGAGCAATTTGTATAATTTCTAATTTAGAAAACTTTTCGTACGTTTTCGTCGAATTACATGTGTATAATATATTATAATTATAAATTATAGAAAAGGAGCGGGTTACAAAAAATCTACGTATGTGAGTTATTCTAATAAATATAACAATAATATTTAAAGTACTTTAGTATATTTCAGCCAGTCGTGGGACACAAAGTGTGATTGTGAACGAGGCTGGATTCGGTCCTCATTATAGGAAATAAAATATTTATTTAAATTTATATTTCCATTTCTTCGCTTTGGTATCGAGGCAAAGCGCGTCGTTAAGTTCCACCATTCAATGCGCCATTGCGCATAGGAGGCATTCCTCCAGAATTTGGCGGGAAGTGTTCTAAACACTAGGTTCCCTCTGCCTAACCTGCTATGTGCGAGGATACAGCGTGAAGCTGATTTAATGTTTTTTTTTTTCTTTAGTATTACCAAGTCTATAGAGAAACCTTATAATATTATGCTCGTATGATTTATATATTATTTAATTGTATTTTAATTTATCAATAGGACTGTATTATTACAAACATATTTATATGTATAAAAGTATGTCCTGTTGATTACCTACTTAGGGATATTTCTGCAGTATCGATATCCACCACTATCATTCAGACTCTTATAAAACAAGTGTTGACTTGTGTACAAGCTAACTTTCCCAGCCTGATCGACGTCCGCAAGCCTAGGGTCGAGTCCCGCAGGGGAGGCCCTTGCCGCTGAAATCCTCTCAAGCAACACGTACAATTGATTGCACGCATTTTTCCCTCTTCCCTACTTGAGGAGTGTCGCTGTAAAGACCAGTAGGGCTAATAGTATTAATATAAAGTTCGAAAAAAAAATTTACAATCTGATTTGCGAGTTAGTTGTCGTTCGGAATAGTGGTTAGCGTTCATACTGTGAGTTTGTTATATTTTATTGTATTTGTTGTGTCACCTTATGTTTAAAAAGAAGTTATTATTAGTTTGCCACTATGTTTTTATTTCTATTTGTTTAAAAATATATATTGTTAATTCAGAGTATTTTTTAATTAAATTACCTTGAGAAAATTCTAAATTGATTTTTTTATATTTAAGGTAAATACTGCTGCCTGGTATTGATTTCTTACAATACATATACCTTTGGTAGCGAAACTCACACTAATTGACTTCATCACGAGAACAAATAGCAGATAATGTTTTGATTGTTTTTTTTTTGTATTTAGACTATAATTTACCAAAATAAAAAAAAACGCGTAATAATATACACACAAAAAAACTTTACTTAAGAATAGAAAGCATTTCAGCAATTCTCAGACTATTTGTGTCGTCCCAAAGCGAAGGCGGTGTGAAGAATTATGACGTTATTGAGCCCTTTTGAGGTGAGAAGAGGGAATTATATCCGCTACGTGAGATATTGCTGTTGGATAACCGATCGCTTGACCTGTCATATATTTAAAATGTCCTGGTTTATTTTTATCCTCTTTCAAACCTTTCTCGTTAGACATTTTTGAATTTCTTTATTGATTGTAGTGTAGAAAATCTATGTAAAATAAAAATAAATGTGTTTTTTTATAAATAACAGATAATTTAATAAAATTTATAAGAAAACAGATACTGATAGAATTTTGTGGAAGTATAAGAGTGGTAAGTATATATAAAGTACTTAAAAATTTACAGGGTGGAAGTATCAGTGCTCCTTTTACTGGAACAACATATAGGGTAAAATATTTTATATTATATTCTTTATTGCACCAAATTCATACATAATAAAACAAAAATTTCGAAATATAAATATAATATATATATAAAATAAATTTAAACTCATACCTAAAGAAATTAATCAACAACAACAATAGACGTAGGATTTTTTTTTATTTCACGATGTTTATCCATCCTGTATTTCGTGTGAGGCAGTTACGCATAGATACGAATAACATAAACACATCTACTACAAAAATACTACTAAAGGTTAAACAACTTTGAACTTTGCCGCCAATACCTACGACTCGATTTCGGAATGAGGTGTATGCGGCGGTTTCCCTTTAATAGGTTTATGTGTGCGTGTGTCGTTCTTGACAAATGGCGTTTTATATTACAACAATAATTTAATAATTATTTTGTTTGAAAAAATCACTTTTTCATTTTTGAAATTTTTCAAAATTGTATTAGGCTTTTATAGAATAGTTAAAACCGTGGTTTCATTTAAAGTGGTGCTGACATTTTCACACTGTATATTTAAAAAAAAATATTCAAAATATAGTTCAAAAAATATCTCGAAGAAACAACACAAACACGATATTTAATCATTCAAAATATGTGGTTGAATGCATTCGGTTAATAAGCCGCGTATGATTACATGGGAAGCTAGTTAGAAGGTAAAAAGCCGAGGACTCTCATCTCTTCTGTGTAACACGAGTGTTCTTTTAATTAGAGGGGAGGAACGTGACTCGCGATTATTGTGTGAATGTTGTATTATTCTTTTGATATTCATACACATGGATGTCTGTGTCCATTGAGAAATATTGTTCCTCTTTTTCTATTATTAGAATTGCTATTCGCTATTCTGAACAAGGTCAACTATATTGTTGAAATAGAAGACAATAATAATTTTTGAATCGAAAATTGATATGAATTTAAATTCTATTCCGTAAAGTATAAACAGAAGTTCCGTAAAGTATAAAAAAACCGTCACCTACCGAGAGTTCCGTACCTTAATTAGAATTGTAGGTAGAATTACGACTTATATGTATAAGTTGACAGACTTACATTTACGGGCGTTTGCACTCACTTTATATGGAATAACTTACAACTATGAAATAAAATATAAAAATTAAAAATTAAATTAAATTAGCTTCACGCTGTATCCCGCACACAGCAGGGTAGGCAGAGGGAACCTAGTGTTAAGACACTCCGTTCCCCACTTTCTGCCGAATTCTGGAGGCATTGCGTGTTGAGTGGCAGAACTCAACGCCGCGCTTAACCTCGACACCAGAGCGAAGAAATGGAAATATAAATTTAAGTAAATATTTCATCTCCTCGAGTGGGGATCGAACCCACAACCAGTCGGTTTTGCAGTCACACCTCGTGCCGCTGCGCCACGACCGGCCTCATGAAATAAAATAAAATATAATTTAATAATATAAAATATAATTTTTCACTTTTTGCATTTTCCCCTTTATTTATATTGTAAATTCTCATTTCGTGTCAAATTTCATAACTGTAGGTCCACGAAAAGTACCCTATAGAGATAGATATAAATAAATGGTCTTAACAGACGTACAGACGTCCAACAAAGCGGTCTAAGGTAAAGCGGTATAAGGGTTCCGTTTTTTCCTTTTGAGGTACTTAATCCTTTTTTTTATCGGTGGGAAGTGCATTTACGCAGACCCGGCATAAGGAAGGTAAGTGTCTTACGGATAAATGGTACTGAGGGGTTCACCGGTGAATCCGATCCTACACACTAAAATCTAGCGGAAACCCTTTCCACCAAAGTGAAACGCCGCAGGTTCGCCTGAAGGGCGCGTGAAAGGCCCGCCAATTGCGGGTCATCGTGCCTCCAGGGTGTCCCAGGCACTCCTGGCGGGTTCTTTTAGGGCACTCGCAGCCGACTGTCGATGACTTGGGGAGGATCACCAAGACTCTCACGCAGTAGCTGCTCTTTCGCCTTCTTCTATCCCCCTGGTCTAAGGCGCTGGAGCGAGTCTGCACTCTCGCTGGATACACGCACCCGCTCCGGAGTCTCCTTCAGTGCGATAACCGATTCGCGTAAGGACACTATTGCAGACCAGTTCCTCTTACTTTTCATCATGGCCTCCACCACATCGGATAGTGACAGGTCTTTACCCATTACGGCCATCAAGGCGTGACATTGTGGGGACCTAGTGGGGCATTCGGCTAGAGTGTTATGCGCCGAATCGACGGATGCATTACACTCATGGCACACCGGCCGCACCAGATTGTACGTCGGGAGATGGACATCTCTCGACGTACAATCTGGTGCGGCAGCAACCGTGTCCCGTCAGTAACTGCCCCAGCCTGAACGTCAGGACCCCAAGGCCTCTTTTGACTCAGCGTTCAAGATGAGGGCGGACTGCCTCTACCGTCGCTTGGCTAGCCGCCGGGGACCCCAGGTCTTCTCTCCATCGTCGTCGTCCTCTCTCCTTCTGACCTGCGCGATATCCTCCCTCGATGGTTGCACACCTCGCAACCCCTTGCTTGTACGGAATCCATGTACTGTGGCAAGCAATTCCGTCTGTAGCTCCCAAGGCGCTACCTGGATGCGTAGAGCAGCGCAGAGTAGTACGCAGGCCATGGAATAGGAGGGCCTCAGTCTTCCGCATTGAGACACTCAGCTTTGATGCGGTCAACAACAAGGCGAACTGTGACGAGAGTACCATCGGTAGTTACGTAACTCTAAAATAACTAAACTAACTATATTTGTAAAACAAAAATATATTTAGATATACTTATTGTCTATAAATGACCACAGTTCTTTTTAAGTTAGGAATTTATTACTTTAAATATAATTTTCTTTCTCTTCTTAAAAAATATATATGCTCGTATTGTATTACACATTTCAATACAATACATTGATTGAAATTCGCACCACTATATTAAGGGATGTAAATCTCAGATAATTGTGGTTGGGGAAATTGAGACAGTTTCCAGATGGAGTTGGCACGTGCGTGGAGTGCGCTCATGAATATCAACCATACGTTGGATATTCCGGATGGCCTGAACGCTCTGGTAACTGATTTACTGGACTGGAGAAGGATTACGTGTAAATTGTCGAAGTTGTTGTACTAAGAATTGTATACGAGAAAATAAAATTATTAATGTTTTGGATGAAATTGTAACGTGCCTTTGGTTGATAAGCTTAAGAATTATATATTTTAAAATAATTCAGAAGACATCTAATAAAAATATTAAGAATCTTCTGAGTGTAAGCCATCGTGATGCACAGGCACAAGAGTGCAACTTACGTAAACGCGATGGTTGTAAGTTAGATTCCCACTGAGGGGGATGAAATATTTAATATATGTATTTCCTAACTGTGGTAACAAGACAAACTGTTGAGTTCCACCAACTTCTTAGCATTAACGTCTCAGGTTCCCTTTGCTACCCTGCTATGTGTGGGATAAAGTGCGAATCTTGAAAAATTAAAAAAAAATAAATAAAAATGTTTATCAAAATGTATAAAGAAAATTCTTAAAATTTCGGGTGCGTGCCTAACTCACAAAAGGTCAATACTATCTGCTTTGATAAAATTAGCTATTCAATCCGAGTACTCTAAGTACTAGCGCACTGCGTCTCATTATTAGATAGGGGCAGTTAAAATAGAAAAAGTGTTGTAGCAAATAACAAACTGGCAAATGTTGAAGTAACCAGGTGTGGGGAATGTGTATGTGAATTTGGCACTCGTTCGAATATATGTATTAGCCTGTTAGCTCATATAGTAGATATCGGCTTAAAATTGTACGCTTTTTGTTAAAATGTTTGTTTTTAAATGGAATTGAACGGATTGATATTTCGTTTTTTTTTGTATTTAGTATACGTACTCGAAGCGTTTGTATCTATTTTGTTAAATGTTTTAAATATTTTTTTTATTAGCTTCACGCTGTATCACGCACACAGCAAGGTAGGCAGAGGGAACCTAACTTTATTAAGACATTCCGTTCCCCACTTTCTGCCGAATTGTGGAGGCATTGCGTGTTGAGTGGCAGAACTCAACACCGCGCTTAGCTTCGACATCAGAGCGAAGAAATTAAAATATAAATTTAAGTAAATATTTCATCTCCTCGAGTGGGGATCGAACCCACAACCAGTCGGTTCTACAGTCACACTTCGTGCCGCTCCGCCACGACTGTCCTAAGTATTTATTTATATTTTAATAAATATTTATGTTTTAATCTGTATATATACTTATATTCAAACTCGTCCAGAATGCTTGTTATTTATACCTCATAAACTTACGTTTAATTGAGAAACTTGAACCATATTTCAAATTATATTGCTGATAAATCTAACCAAAATCATAAGACAATTATAAGGAAAGGCATTGCGATACAGGAAATTGCTTTCTGCCCTGTGGCTTCAAAGAACACATGGAATTTTGCCAGTGTACAGTGTAAATACCTATAACATGAAGATTATTAGAAATTTCATATTTTATGCGGTAATGACATGTTGAAATGAAAATATATATTGTATTGTTTTATTAGCTTCACGCTGTATCCCGCACACAGCAGGGTAGGCAAAGAGAAGCTAGTGTTAAGACACTCCGTTCCCCACTTTCCGCCGAGTTTAACAGGCATTGCGTGTTAAGTGGCGAAACTTAACGCCGCGATTTTTATATTTTTTTGTTTTATGAACTTAACATTTACAAATGTAAAGCACTAATGGTTACGGTTACACTAATTCTGACTGAAGTAATTAATGGTTACGGTTTTCTTTTTTTGGTTTGATATTCATAATGTTTACTAAAACTACTGTTTACATTCATGTTTACTAAAAAAAAAGAATTTATAAATTAATTGTGTCTCACATTTAAAATGTTAAAACTAAGTATATAAAAAACAAAAGTGCTTAAAAATAGAGAGTAAATAAGCGGTTTTATTTTACAAAAAGATTTTGATCTCAAGAATGATATAGGAATAAATTCTATTCTAGTCTAGAAAACATTCAAAAATAGGTCGTAGACATAGGATTGCATTTGTGTCGACGCGTTCGAGACGAAGATCCGATATGAGGATTGGGCGAATTGAATTTTCCAAAGAGCCTTCACGATTAATCTTCCTTTGGGCTCAGCAGACCCTCCGCTTCACTGGGCAGCTCCTCATTTAAAAGGTTGGCGTTGGTTTGCCTACAAAAGATTTATCAAAGGAGTTTTTTATTACATGCAAATATTTCTTTGGTACGGTACCTACGTACCGTTGTGGTATATTTGTAGCCTGATGTTAGTTAAAAAATGTTAGTTTGATTTCCAAATTTCGTTATATTTTTAGTAATAATACATTAATATTTAAATATATATATAAAAGAGTTACAAAATATTTTGTTTCATAAACAATATTGACTGATAACAAACAGGAACTCTCATTGTTTTCCTTTTCAACGTCAACATATGAAGCACTGAAATATGAAAATTTTAACTCCATTGTCCATTTTGCCGCAGATTGAGAACGTTATGTCTTTTGTACGGTTAATCAAAATGGAGGTATAAAAATTGTAAAAGTATTTTATCTTTATTTATTCAGTTCTGAATAAGAAAGAATGAAATACGCGAACAATTTCGCAACCACATTCATAGAACATCCGCTGCAGTGAGCTATTGCAAGCCTTTTCAATACAATTTGCTTGAAATTTTTTTTCACGACTTATATGGCTATCGTATTATTCAAATTAAGAATTTTTATGTATAGATACATACTCGTAAGTATCTCAATTAATAACTTTTGGGTTAAGGAATATAACTTGGTAAATAAAAAAGTTTAAAAGGTACGCTGGGGGAACAGGTCAAGACCGATCGAGAGATCCGTTCTCCGCTTTCTGCCCTAATCGAGACACTCCGTATTGAGTGGCGGAACTCAACGTTAAGTTTTGTTTTACCAGGACAGATAACGGAAAATAAATTACCTCGAAAGAATCGAACCCACAACCATTAGCTTACTGCCAGATGTTGTACCTACTAAATAATCTATATAATATTTGGTGTAGATATAAAATTAGATACTATTGGTAAAGAGGTAAATATTAATTAATTCTCTGTAATATCATTTGAAATGTCACTTTTAAAATTATTTTGGATTAAGTAATTCTCAGGTTCGCAAGGAAATGAAAATATTGAATTTAATCTACATTACCAAAACTGGGAAAAGTGTTCTTCACCCAAAATTTTTTTCTATTCGTTTTAATTTTGTACAATAATACATTGCGTAAGTATATAAACTTACAGGTGCTTTAAAATGCTTCTTTTTTACTTCCCACCAAGGGTACAGTACCAATTTCATGATTGTAGGTTAAAGGGAACGTGGCTAATAAAATGCTCATCTATATATATAATAAAACAATAAAAATATTTTGTCTGAACATTTAGTATTTCTGACTGATAAAAAACGGTTCATTAAAAAAAAGTTACCGTCATTTAAATTAACTCAAGGCATGACTTTGCCTGCAAATATATAGCAATCCATATTTATATTATAAATTGGAAAGTAGCTCTGTCTGTCTATCTGTCTGCGACGCAGTCACGGCCAAACCACTGATAGTGATAATTTCAAATAGAGATAGTTGAGGATCTTGGGATGAGCATGGGGGCTTTATTAATTTTAATATCAAGACTATTCTTTAGTTCCTACACGTTTTTAAGCCAGTCCAGTCCGGCGCAGAAGCACAAAGCGTGACTGTAAACACGACTGGTTGTGGGTTCGATCCCCAGTCAAGGAAACTGAATATATATTTAAATGTTTATTTCCATTTCTTAGCTATGGTGTCGAGACAAAACGCAGCATTGAGTTCCATCAACTCGGAATGCCTACAGAATTCGGCGTAAAGTGGTCAACCGAGTGCTTTAACACTAGATTCCCTCTGCCTACCCTGCTGTGTGCGGGATACAAAGTGAAGCTGATTTAATTTTGAATATTTTTTTTATATTTACTTATTTTGTTTGTTCATTTTAATAACTTAGGTATTTTTTCTAATATTAATAATTTTATTTCCCTTACTTATGTCTATTTATTATTCTTTTTCGGATTATTTTGATAATTTAGGCTTGTATTTTCCTAGTAATCCTATCGAAAACTGAAAACAATTTCATTCATATATTTAAATAAACATTTGTGTAGCTCAAGCGGGCGAAGCCGCGAGGGGCCAGTAGTTACAAAATAAGTGTCAAACTCATTTTGTTTGAAATGAACAAACATAATTATAACTTTGTTTTATAATGTATCTAAATAAATATAATTATGTCATGATTTTTTCTTTGATACAACTATAAATTTACATTTTTCGGTTTATTGCTTTAATTTGTTTGTATTGTAAATTTTCACTTCTTGCCAAATATTATATTTGTACGCGCATAGGAAGTCCTATAGATGTTGATTGAGACACAGAATGATCCTATAAAGATCCCAGTTATTCAAGGTTCCGAGGGAACCCTGAAATACACTGCTTTATTGTGAAAATATTTTTAATTAAAAAGCTTAATAAGTTTTTAACATACTGCCAATAAAGTCTGCAAAAAGTTTACAAGTTTATCGATGCATGCTACCAGCATGTAAAAATAATAAAACACATTTATCCTATTTTTAACACCTGCACGTGTCGTAGACGCTATAGAGTGGTTTCAATTAATATGAGAAAAAAGAAATCGTGAGAAAATTTCTAAATCTAGACTACACAAACAAAAAGAGGAAATTTTTCTAATAACTAAATTATTAGGGGTCAGTCGTGGCGCAGGGGCACAAGCGTATGACTGTAAACGCGACAGGTTGTGAGTTCGATTCCCACTCGAGGATATTAAATATTTAATACGCGGTCTTGGATTGCGTCACTCAACAATGCCTCCAGAATTCCGTTTGGTACTGGTACTTTGCTAGAACTTTATGTTAACATAGCTTAAACATATAGTGGAAACAACTATTTAATAATTTAAAAAAAATGTACTGTTAGACATTTCATAAATGCGACAGATGTGTTTTTTAATAATAAAAATAAATAAATCAATTGAAACATTATTGTTAAAGTAAAGTAAGTAAAAACTGTATACACTCAAACTTAGTAAAAAATATCTCAGCGAAAATTATCTGAATCTCTAAGGGTCGGGTTGTTTATCGAATGGGCTAGATTTCTTTTTAGGGCAAGGTTTGCTTATCGTGCGAAAGACGAGTAAAAGATTTTAAGAAAGACCAAATGCTTACATAATGTCTATCCTATATCTAAGAAATGATTACTGAAAGATTTTGTTTTTATATAATACTTTATTGTAGTTACATTATTAAAACGGATGGATTATTACTAAAAATAGTAACTGACCCCTAAGAAATGATTACTGAGAGATTTTGTTTTTATACTTTATTGTAGTTATATTATTAAAACGGATGGATTATTACTAAAAATAGTAACAAAATATGGAATATTATAATCGAATTAGTTTACTTTTTTGTATTGAAACAAACCCTCTGTTTTCGTCCACCATATTAATGCCTGAAAACAAAATTTCTGTTTCCAAAATTTATGAAATTATGAACCCATAAAACTTATTTGGTCGTATATCGACGGAGTACTTATGTTTTTAAGTGACAGGGAAGGCACCGAATAACCGTAATAATGTGACTGTAGGCGGTTCACGCGATCGCGTGCGCGTTAGTTCTTGACATGTCTAAGAGGAGTTATTGCCACAAAATAAATGTGAGTGATCATGCATGCTACGTTCTAGTTTATTGTAATTGTGAACAGAATGGCGATGGTAATTTTTGTATACTTTCTATAAATTAATATTAGTTTTACTTTGTTTCTGAAGAATAGGTTTTAATCCGTGAAAAAAGAATGGTATTATTATATTAGTTGGACGTCGATGTCTGTGCCTGTGTATATCAGCCTGTGATATCCTCTCAAATGAAATGCGCTTTTAGGATTCCGTGCTTCTTAAGGAAAAGACTTATAAGATCACTTTATTGTCCGTCCATCCATACGTCCATACGTCCGTCCGTCTGTCTGTCTGTCTCTCAAGAGCCTTTATCTCAGGTATGTTTGAAGATATCGATTTGAAATGTGAATAATATACTCAGGTTTACGGTCCCTTGATTTCCTGAGAAATTGTACTTCTACATTTACTTGAAAAAAAAGATATGGCCGTTTATACCACAAAAAACGTATTTCGACACTTTAAAACGAATCAAAATTAATAAGGTTGACCTAGAATTATGAAATTTGGCAGCTAAGATCTATAGATAGTACTAATTCATGAAAAAAACCGTAAACTATACATTTGTGGTTAAATCCCAAAAAAGTAATAGCCATAAAAGGGAGGCAAAATTTGGGATTAAGGTCGGTATTTCAAGTGAGGTATCAGATGAAAGGATCAGATCTTTCTAAGCAATACCTGAATTTCAGAAAAAGCTAGAGACCATCAATTTTTGTACGGAACACTCGATGGGCGAGCTCGACTCGCTTGTCCGGTTTTTTTTATTTCAAAGCCAGTTTCCTTAAAGTGGTTCTTAGCTGTGTATGGTATAAATTGGTCTAGCATTTTGAAGAATATTAGCATTTTTATCTTTCATTTGAGTGTCGGGGTCTAGGTTTTGGCCTACCATTTATTTACTGAATTATATTAAATTATGGTATTGTAAATAAATATATGTAAAGGAATACTTAGTATTCCTTTAATATATTTAAAACTGGCGCGCGTTTTACGAGGCTACGTGATTGGCCCTGTGGTTTTTGTAGATGGCACCACATTATAAGAAAGGCATAAGCGTGAGCTTGGATGTGGCGTCGTAAACGGATAGTGAATTTAAAAGTTAAAGTGATATACTGGTTATTGAAACAAGAGCGACAAATAGACTTTTGATGTCGTTTCTTTGAATTTTCAGGTATATATCATCATTGTAAACTAAAATTAATTGATATCCATTAAAATGTAAAATATTAAAAATAAATCTTTGAATTTTCAGAGCAACATATCTTTTATTTGTCGTTAAAAAGTATAATAAAACATAATAGACTTATATATATATATATATATATATATATATATATATATATATATATATATATATTCTTTTATAAATAGAAAAGATGTTATACTTGTGGCCAGTTGTGACGCTTTTTTAGTTACTACACGTTTTTAAGTCAGTCCAGCGGCACAGAAGAAGCACAAAGCGTGCGACTGTAAACACGACAGGTTGTGAATTCGAATCCCACTCTGGTAACGAGGCAAAGCGCTGCATTGAGTTCCGCTACTCAACACGCAAAGCTTCCAGAATTCGGTGAAAAGTGGAGAATGGCTTGCTGGCTTAATGGGACTGATATATCTTAGCACTTCTATGTGCGGAATACACGTGAAGCTAAAAAAAAATAAAAATTATACTTATGTAAGTACATATGTGTACGTACATTTGATTATAGGTGAGCATAAATTGACGTATCTAAAATAAAAAAAATACACAAATCAAAAAAGAAATAAATATTTAAAATAAAAATGTCAAATATTTGAATTCACATATTTCAATAGTTATGATCCAACATTAACGTTTCTCTCTCATCATATATCGCACGTGTTTCAATTAAAGTTGTCATTTATTTTATACAAGTAAAGTCCAATAATATACTGTTGCTGTGACGTAAATAGAGTTTACTCTGCTATTTGAGGAGGTCTTTGCGTAATGCGGCAATACTTACCATTAAATAAGGGACTAACCTATAAACGTTTCTTTATTACGCTCTTACGGGAGTCTTTGTTTTAATTTAGAGAAAAGCCCGCAATAGGCTATATTTATGTACATTCTAAGAATATAATCGTAAAAATGTTTCAATTTCTGTTTCTTTTCTATTAGATTTTAATATGATAGTGTTTTTACATAGCAATGTAGGCAGAGAGAACCTGGGAACCTAGTGTTTTCCTACTTTCTGACAAATTCGTGATGAATTGCGTGTTGAGTGGCGAAACTCAACACCGCGTTTTATCGCTCTGGCTGTATATAAAATGCCTACACTAGATTTTATTTCTGCATTAATAACTTTCTAAAAACAACGTTATAACTGCGAAACAGTTGTATAGAAAGTAATAGAAAGGTACATAAACTTTTTCTTATTCACTAGTATGTATTATATGTATTCACGTTCACTTAGAACTTTTATCGCGCCATGCACTCTAATTCAACTTGTGGTTTGATCGTAAACAATAAATTTATGATATTGGTGGTGGTGGTCGGTCATGGATGAAAAGTACTTTTAAAATTAGTAGACGCCATTGGGACTTAGTTCACAAGTATGTGACACAATACGTAGTTTCAGTTTTTGATTTGTATTTTTTTATTTTATAATTTTTATTCTCCTTGTTAGATAGGACGCGTACAGTAAGTTGAGGCCAGTTGTGGCACAGGGGAAAAAGCGTGCGTTAAATTGGCAGATTGCGGATTAGGTTCCCACTCGAGAAAATGATATATTTAATATTTATATAATTTCGCTCTAGTAAACGAGCAATATCTCCAGAATTCGGCGGAAAGTGGGAATTGGAAGTATTTTAAAGAGAACAGTGTTTTATCACTAATCTAGGTTCCCAGGTTCTCAGGTTCCTACAACCTGCCCTGCTATGTGCGTGGGATACAGAGTAAAGCTAAAAAAAGCTTCGTTGGATTGGGCACTCAGAATACACTGTTCTATATGGAAAGCAATAACTTGACTAATAATTTGATTGTTTTATCTGTCTTACATGCACACACGAGATGCAAGAGTATGTGTTAGGCATCAAAATACATAACATTGTTTATTATTATGTTAAAATATATAAAATATTAGTACAAAATGTTACGTATAATCTTCATTATTCGAGGTCAATGTAAGCTTTTAATTTCCCGTAGCACCTGCGTAGCGACAGGCGGCGACATGTTGATACGTCGACTGTTAATGGGCTCAGCGATTCTCAGTCATTATTACGTTCAGAGAAAATAAAAATACACGTAAAAGCAAAAAGCTGCACAAAACAATGTAAAATGAAGTTATCATCCGAAGTTTTACATCGAATTTTGTATAATAAATACTCTTTTGTATTTTTATTTTTATATATAATTATTTTATATATATATAAAAAAATGAAAACAGTAACAAAATAAAAATAGCAAAAGAATGAAACAATCCTAGACAATGTAGAATTCAAGGCCTAATGAATGCATTTAATTTCCTCTAGCTACGGCGTAGCACTTCGGCAGCGACATGTTGACAAGTAGTCAGTTTGCTGGCTGAATGGACTATTTACATCCGGAAATAATAGCAATGTACAACAACACTGTTAATTTAACAGTTGCTCTTGGGTATATATATATTATATATATTAAATTACAAATCATAAATCTGCTACACGCTGTATCTCGCAGGGTATATAGAGGGAACCTAGTTGTAAGACACTCCGTTTCCGAATTTCCGCCGAATTCTGGATGCATTGCGTGTTGAGTGACAGAACTCAACGTCGCGCTTTGCCCACACCAGAGCGAAAAAAATGTAATAATAAATTTAAATAATAAATAAATATTTAATTTCCTTGAGTGTAGATCAAACCCACAATCAATCGCGTTCACTGTCACAATTTATACCTCTGGGACGCGACTAACCTCACTTTATAGAGATAAATACATATACATATATATTTGTCTCTATAAAGTAGACTCTATAACGTATAAAATAATTTGATTGTAATAATTGCTCCTATAACTACTCCTATAACCGTAATACAATGAAAGGTAATAAATATTCATTTATTATCAGAATGAGCGCGAAATATTATCGACCAATTCACAACGAAGCGATCTCAATAGTAAAACATGCAAATTAACGAGTTGATAACGGAGAATAATGAAAGGGATGAACGGTACGATTGTAAGCATTCATTGCAAATTGATCTTTACAACAATAATGAAATATTTTGTAGATTTCAGCCTTTTATGAGATATAAATTATATATCAAAGATGGTACGAAATATATAACGTTATTTTGATTGAGGCCAGTCGTGGCGCAGTGGCACAAAGTGTGACTGTAAAACCGACTGGTTGTGGGTTCGATCCCCACTCGAGGAGATGAAATATTTACTTAAATTTATATTTCCATTTCTTCGCTCTGGTGTAAAGGCAAAGCGCGGCGTTGAGTTCTGCCACTCAACACGCAATGCCTCCAGAATTCGGCAGAAAGTTGGGAACGGAATGTCTTAACACTAGGTTCCCTCTGCCTACCCTGCTGTGTGCGGGATACAGCATGAAGTAAAAAAAAATGATATAAAAAATCTATTTTCAATTAATTTTCGTGTTTCGATATAACTCTTTTCTTTTACATTTATAGATAAGTATTGCGACTATATTATAAATTTGAACCACCCACTATCGAATATACCTAGACTCGTTCCAAGTCCTGATACCTTGGGGTGATAAAAGTAACTTGTTCTTCTTTGCTATCAAAACATGATAAATCGCAACATATTTCCTACCAAGACTTATAATAATTAAGGAAGTTGGTATTATCATCTTAAAACTTTTTAAGCCTTGTCCAAGTTTTCGCAGAGACGTTGAATTATCTCGGGAACTATTTTCGGTAAGAATAATTAAGCAGCTGAGAGTGAAAACAGTATGCCGAGTTCTAGAATAAATTTTGGCAAAATACTTTCCCAGATTTACAACATTAATTGCTTTATTTTAGCGTTCATAAATACCTTGGCTTATTCTGCACTGAAAAAAAAAGTTTCATTTTGTATGAAAATTAAATACTGCTCACTATAGGTGATTATTTCTTATAATAACTAATCCTTATAAGAATTAGTTTTTATTTAAGTGTCGATACGATATTATAACAATACTTTTTATTCACTTGTGACAAGATTATTTATTAATAGAATATAATATGTGATTTTATCCTCTGACTCAATTACAACTTTAGATCAGATATACATAAGAATATATTCTCAATTTATAAAATTAACATTTTCTTACGTGACACCATTAGTAGTAAAGATTATGGAAATTTAGTTCGAGTTAAATGCAAATGAGCAATAATATAGGTGATATAACGGTGTAAAGCAACAAGTGCGTTCATCGTGGAATTGTTTATGCGGGATTGTGACTGATTATGAATAATTTTTGTTCAGCCATTAAGAAATAATAGTATTAATTTTGTACGCTTACTTTAAGTTTTATTATTATTGTTGTATTTTGATGAGGTGAAGTATAGAGAGATGTTTGGGGTTCGATTTCTGTGGCTGGACAAAGGCGGCCTTCGTGTACTACGTAATTTAAATCATAAATAAAAGCTTTTAAAAATAGGCAGTAAATGTAAATGAGTTTATCTAGTATTATGTGAGAGATATATGGTAACAATAAAAATATTCTGTTCAATAATTTTTCATTTTCTTTTCTGTGCTCCAAAAGTTTTATTTTAAATTTGGAATTTAACAATCATCTTGATATTTGGAAACTAAATAAAACAATATTTTCTCGTAACGTAAAATAAAACAAATCCTATTAAGCAATAAAAAAATAACTGGTCCTTAAATTCTGACAGGTTAATAAATGGTATTACTTAATCGTAAGTCGATTTTGTTCAGAAAATTACGCAAGACCCCTTTAGAAATAAAGCGACTTCTCATTAGGGTTTTTACGTACAACTCATTATTGGTTTTGCAGTAGGGTGATTTATTTTGCCATTTCTTTTATCCCCTTTTTACGTAACTACGTGAACGTGAAGGGAAGTCAATAAATATCTACAAAGGCGTAAATGGGGAATACCTGATGATATAAAGGTAATATGAAGGTTACACAAAGGTACACATTTTGATTCTTAGGTCAGTTAAATTACTGGTGGACTATGCGTATAGTTCTATAGAAGGTTTCAGTTTCTTCTTGCATGCAGTAGGATAGCTAAAGAAAACTTTCTGACATGTCAGTGTTCTCAGTTTTCTGCTCGAATTCGAGATATCGCATGTAGGTGAGCAACGGAACTCAACGCCTTACTTTGTCCACCTTATTTATTTATTTATTTATTGGTGTATCACATAAGTACAGTACAGTATTGTAAAATTAACACAATTATTCTTTAAAAAAATACAGAATTATACATATGTTTGTTACGATAAACATCACATGCAAATATTTTTATGTGAGAAAAAAATTAATAACAAAACAAATCACAATAAAATTTGTCCTTACAACTAAAAGTGAATAAAAGTAAATTCTAAATTGCAAACAATGACAAAGAAAAATTTAATATAATTTATTATTATACTTTATAAACGAGTTTCCTCTTAATTTTACAAAGTGATTCGCAAAACATATTATTTTTTGCTGAATATTCATAAGTATATTATAATAATTTGTGAAGGAAAGATAAATCTAGTATGTCCCTTCTTATCCTATCCCTATATTCCGATTGAATTATGAAATACCTTTAATAGATTCTTCGGAGTTTTGCTAAATGCCATAGAAATTATTTCTGAAATCGCTCGATACCCAACGAACTATTCTACAATAGTGATTTCTCCAAACAGTGCTTCAGTATTCAAGGATGCTGCGAACGTGACTATTATAAAGTATTATTTTAGTTTTTGTTTGTGTAAAAATTTTGCAGTTTCTGAAAATAAATCCAAGTAAGTTTTCTTAGTAACTTAGAAAATATGGTGATCAAATGTAAGTTTTTGGTCAAAAACAACACCAAGGTCTTTAATTGTGTATACTTTCACTATATATAGTAATTTAATAGCAATTATAATTAATTAAAGCCATCACTTTTAATAGTATGCTGTTCCTTGGTAAAAGTAACATGAAAACGAGAGAACTATACGATGTTTGTGTCCAACAATTTGGGATTTTGTATGTTATCATTGAGCCATGTTTCAGTAATTATTACAGCATATGTTATTGCAAAAGGTATGGGTTTTGCTTCTCAGCCCACGTGCATTTTGATATATATATATATATATANGAAGAATGTTATAATTATGTGTATTATAATATACTTTAACGTTGGAATATGTTTGGAGTGACGGCTGATAACAGTGTTAGACTTTTAAGAAAATCAACATACTTGACCAGCTTACATTTGGAAAAGTCAGTTTACGCATAAAAATGCGACCGCTTTTAACCTTACGTGATTTTATCCTTTTTCTCGAACAACAGTTCTCGCAGCAACATGAAGATGCTTGTATGCAGCTGATAAGTGCTTGCTTACAAATAAGGGCTTTTTTCTCCTGCAATTCCCATATGGCATGTGTTAAGCTTATATTTTTATGCATGGCTGTGTATACAATTAAAATAGTACTGTATTCACATATTTCTAGGTTCTCTTTTCGTAGTTCGTAATGAGTCTGATGATGTCTAGTTAATTATTTGATAAATATAGAAAGATGTTAAGTTATCTTACTTATAATAAAGCCCATATAAAGTATTTCCACACTAAGAAAAAAAGAATACTTACAAGACATATAAAACTTTGAACATAGCTATGGACATGAAACCGCCTTTTGGAAACCGAACGCATGGCTGGCTGGACATGGTGACACACTGGCATGGACGGGTTAAGGCCTTTTAAATCGTGTTTTTTTATATATTTTCCAAAATATAGTTAACACTATTAATAATTCTTAATAGGTAAATAAGTGAGAAATATAATTTTCGATTGTTAGTTCAATGTATTTTAAAATCACTAGGACAAAGAAGTTCAACTGAGCAAAGTATTGAAATTTTCACACAATGGTTTCGGCGGCAACACAAAAGAATGTAATTTTCGCTACTATATTCCATTTTGTCGAACTCTATGAAATTATATGTCTTTTTTTACATGAATAAAAAATATATTATTATAGGCGGAGAGAAATGTTAAGACACTCCGTTCCTCACTTCCCGCTAAATTTTAGAGTCATTGCGTGCCGGAACTCAGCACCGTGCTTTGCCTCGCCACCAGAGCGAAAAAATGAAATAATAATAATTTAAATAAATATTTCATTTACTCGAGTGGGCCCCTGCGCCAGGAGTGGCCTATCTTTTAACACGAATAAAATTTATAAATATGCTTTAATTAATAAATATTCAGCATGTATAACACATCTATAAAGGTATCATGCCAAACATTAAAAAAATATGACTTTGATTATTTATTTAATTAGGCACTAACAAGCGTTCTTATGGCTAGGGATAATAAAAAACCTGACAAGCGCGAATCGGGTTCGCCATTGCGGGTTCCGTTCAAAAAGGAGGAGGTCTCGAGCTTTTTCTGAAATTCAGGCGTTGCTTAGAAAGAGCCCTTTCATTTGAAATAGCGACCTTTATACCAAATTTTGCCTGCCTTTTAAGGCTATTATTTTTTAGGATTTAATTACAAATGTACAGTTTATAATCTTTTTTCTTAAACTAATACTACCTGTAAATACTAGGTGCCAAATTTCATAATTCTAGGTTAACCGGAAGTACCCCATTAATTTTATTTTTCTTTACAGCGTCGAAACACGCGATTTTCACTTTTTTAGGATTTATCTACAAATGTATAGTTTAGTTTATTTTCCTGAATTAGTACTATCTATAGATGCTAGCTGCCAAATTTCTTAACTCCAGATCAAGCGGAAGTACTCTATGAATTTTACTTCGCTTGATAGTGTCAAAATACACTATTATTTTGCGTAATAAGCGGCCATATCGTTTTTTTAAGTAAATGTAGATTTTTTTCAGGAAATCATGGAGCCGTAGATCTGAGTATATGGTTTAAATTTCAACTCGAAATCTCCAAACGTTTCTGAGATAAAGGTTCTTGACAGACAGATAGATAGACAGACGGACAAAAAATTGATCTCATAAGGATTCCTTTTTGCCTTAAAATGAGTAATAAAACATACTAATACAAATATTTTCTTCTGTTAATAAAGTTGTTTAATAAATTTTATAATATTTAAACTTTTTTATGAAAACAGCAGTCATTTTGTCTCATGAATGTTGAGTGTTACAGGAACTTGAAGTATATTAGGTGAATGACTCGCACAAGTTTTGTGTCGTAGACAGGTAGGTATTCTTTAAATAGAAAGCTATTGTGCTTTTCCAATTATATAACTACACTATAGCGTTTACGTAAGTGTATGGTTATTTTAGATATTTCGAGATTGGATGTCTTGTTCTAAGAATACATATACTTAATACTTTATATTTAATATAATAATAATATTACATTTTGTTTTCAGCTTCACGCTGTATCCCGCACACAGCAGGGTAGGCACAGGGAACCTTTTGTTAAGGCACTCTGTTCCCCCCTTTCTGCCGAATTCTGGAGGCATTGCGTGTTAAGTGGCAGAACTCAACGCCGCGTTTTGCCTCGGCACCAGAGCGAAGAAATGGAAATATAAATTTAAATAAATATTTCATCTCCTCGAGTGGGGATCGAACCCATAACCAGTTGGTTTTACAGTCACAGTTCGTGCCCCTGCGCCACGACTGGCCTCTTTATAGTTAATATAATAATAATATTACATTAATTATAAAATATAATTTTTATAGTATTTTTTTTCAGTTTTACGCTTCATTTCAAATAACAAAGAGAACCTATTGTCATGACATTTTGTTCTGTAGTTTTCGACAGAATCCGAGGCGTATTATGTTAAGTGACGGAAGTCAATAACTCCGGAATTGGACTAACAACCCTATGTTTGTTACTGTGCATTGTGCTACAATCGCGTCAATTTTGTGGTTACCAAATAAAATAATTTTTGATCATTGTATTTTCTTTCACACGGGTTGAAAATAAGAATACATTTTATTTTACACTTTTATCTAATTTAAACTTAAATTAAAAACATACGTTTAAATTATATAACTTAATAGAATACCAGTGTATTCTATTTTTATAAAAAAAGTATTCTGAATACAAACATTCCTCTGAATGAGTTTCGAAACCACATCAATAACCGCAAAACTATTTACTGCGAGCATTCGGACAGGTTGCAATTGCGACTATTGCGTTTAATTTTATATAATAGTTTTTTTTACAATAGCTTAAATTCAAAAAAATCTAATCAAATCAGCTTCACGCTCTATCCCGCACACCGCAGGGTAGGCAGAGAGAACGTAGTGTTAAGGCACTCCGTTCACCACTATCCATCAAACTCTGGACTCACTGCGTGGCGGAACTCAACGCCGCGCTTTTCCTGAACAGCATAGAGAAGAAATGAAAATATACAATTAAATAGGTAGTTAGCAAATTTAACTTAAATTCTATTTACAATTCCTAAGGCTGCAGCTACGTTATGTAAAATAAACGAATATATGTATACTACAGAGAAAATATATTGGGAGCCGGCGTTATCATAATAGGCTTTTACATCGGCCAGCAACTCCCCAGCGCGCTATCGACGCCTAAAGCATGAATCACCCAGAATTATTTTACGAAGACATACCTTAACCTTTGATATTTTTATTTGTTGGTTCTGTTTTATACAATGGATCTAATTTATTATTGCACCAGCATCATCTGCGTCACACGAAATACAGGTATTATAAATATCGTGAAATTAAAAAAATCCTACGTCATATAAATTGTTGAGGCATCTTAATTATTTTTTTAGGTATAGATTTAAAATGTTTTACCCTGTATGCTGTTTCTGTAAAAGGAGCGCTGACACTTCCACCCTGTATATTTAGTAGGCAGGGGGGACCTAGAGGTAAAATATTCCATTGCGTTTTGAAACAATGCGAATTGAGTGGAGAACTCAACGCCGCGCTTTCTCATGTTACTAAAGCGAGGAACAATAATTAATTCTCCTGAGAGGAAATTAAATCCATCTACAGAGCGCTCAATTGTTCTATTTAAGGATCACTGTTTCCAAAATCCAGTAATCTAAAGAGGAGATAAAAAAATATAAATATTATATAATGTATACAATCAAAGCATTTAAAAAAGAAAACTTAATAGATATTTTCTTAAAATTGATATTAATTGCTTAAAAGTTACACCTAAAAATAAAAACCTAAAATTATAATAATTAAATAAATCTAAGTAATCTAATTGAGAAGCTTTAATTACATTCGACGTTAGAGTACTTTAAGCGGGCAAGGTTAAGGACAAATGCTTCCAACATTAATCTCTTTACAAAATTACAAAATGTACTGAAACAAATAATTAAGAGAGGCCCTTACGGCATGGTTTAAACGCCATCGTTACGAGATGCGAATTAAATTGTAATTTACATGTATTCATTTTGAACTTAGTTACACATACCGCTCTGATAGATGTGTATTTCTATTTTAGCATAGAAAGTGTTAAATATTTACATTTGAAAATAAGTTACAAACGGTTCAGTGGTTTGAGAGCTTGGATGACTTCCAAGGGGTGCGGGTTCGAATCTCGCTACGTTCAAATTATTTTTAGTTTTCTAAAATATTTCTCTACCCTAAGCATGGCAAAATACTTTAAAAATGTTAAAGTTTATTTTTATATTGAAATGTTTTTGAGATTTGTTTTGATGATAAATATAATATTATAATATATGCCCTCTAAGTTAATTTGAATTATAAACAATTTTAAATTAATTTTAGAAAATAATATTGAGTGATCATTATTTATTAGTTAATTAATTTTATTATTTATCATTAATTTGTTAGATAATTAACTTTATCATTTATTATTAATTTGCTTAAATTGTAATACACATTTAACACACTACATTTAATACCACCATTAAATCAGTATCTCTGCCTGGTTATTACCCTTTTGTAGCGGATTGTGATAAAATTGAAAAACACAGATTATGCATCTTATAAAAAAATCACATAAATTACACAGGATTGGAAATTATTGTTTCCCGATTGTTAGAAAACATGTAAAAATTTGACCGTAGCGGGATTTGAACCCGCGCATCTTTCAAATCCTGCTACGTTCAAATTTTTATATGTTTTCTAAAAAGTATTTTCATTTCTTAAGTGTGGGATAACACTTTAAAAGTATTGTTTGTTTGTGCCTCTGATGGTTTGGTTTAGCAATTTTCGAATTTGCTCAAATCATGAGAAGCAAAGGCCAGTTGTGGTGCAGGTCCACTGTGTGACTGTAAGCGCGACTAGTTGTGGCTTCGATTGTGAACTCCAGGTTATGAAATATTTATTTAAATTTATATTTTCATTTCTTTGCTCTGGTGTCGAGGTAAGGCGCGGTGTTGAGTTCCACCACTCAACACGCAATACCATAATTCGGCGTAAAGTGGGGAACAGTGTCTTAATACTAAGTCCCCTCTGCCTACTCTGCTGTATGCAGGATTATTAAATATATATATATATATATATATATATATATATATATATATATATATATATATATATATATATATATATATATATATATATATATATATATATATATATATATATATATATATATATATATATATATATATATATATATATATATATATATATATATATATATATATATATATATATATATATATATATATATATATATATATATATATATATATATATATATATATATATATATATATATATATATATATATATATATATATATATATATATATATATATATATATATATATATATATATATATATATATATATATATATATATATATATATATATATATATATATATATATATATATATATATATATATATATATATATATATATATATATATATATATATATATATATATATATATATATATATATATATATATATATATATATATATATATATATATATATATATATATATATATATATATATATATATATATATATATATATATATATATATATATATATATATATATATATATATATATATATATATATATATATATATATATATATATATATATATATATATATATATATATATATATATATATATATATATATATATATATATATATATATATATATATATATATATATATATATATATATATATATATATATATATATATATATATATATATATATATATATATATATATATATATATATATATATATATATATATATATATATATATATATATATATATATATATATATATATATATATATATATATATATATATATATATATATATATATATATATATATATATATATATATATATATATATATATATATATATATATATATATATATATATATATATATATATATATATATATATATATATATATATATATATATATATATATATATATATATATATATATATATATATATATATATATATATATATATATATATATATATATATATATATATATATATATATATATATATATATATATATATATATATATATATATATATATATATATATATATATATATATATATATATATATATATATATATATATATATATATATATATATATATATATATATATATATATATATATATATATANTAAATTTATATTTCCATTTCTTCGCTCTGGTGTCGAGGCAAAGCGCGGCGTTGAGTTCTGCCACTAAATACGCAATGCCTCCAGAATTCGGCAGAAAGTGAAGAGGGGAAGTGTCTTACACCAGGTTCTCTCTGCCTACCCTGCTGTGTGCGGGATACAGCGTGAAGCTGATATGATATGATATATATTATGTAATATATGTATAGTATAATAGAATGAATAAAGTGTCTTGAAAAGCCTTTACCCTCTCTGTAAAATACGAGAAGTGTAATGTTATACTTTAATAATACAAATAATCAGAATAATTCAGAATAAGATTTCAATGAAATTCAGAATAATGATTTCAATTAAATTAATAATTTTTTAAATTTCACACTGTATTCTGCATAGCAGGGTAGGCAAATAATCGATAAAATTTTATTTAATTGAGTATTAATTTTTAGTTTTTCATTTAATCGTATTAAAAGTTCAAAATGATTATTTATTAAAAAGAATCAGCTTCACGATGTCGCGCACCGCAGGATACTTCCGCCGAATTCTAGAGGCATTGCGTGTTGAGCGGCGGAACTCAACACCGCGCTGCGAAACTATGGAAATATAAATTTAAATAAATATTTCATGTCCTCGAGTGGGGATCGAACTCACAACCATTTGCGTTTACAGCCACCCTTTGTGCCACAATTTAAATATTATGAATTTTCTCCAATATGAAAAAATTATAACCTTGAGCAATACAAAAAGCATAATTCTTTTACTTCAGCTTTACTGGTCGTGTCAGTATGATAAGGGGCAAAGTCGATTATGTTTTTATTAACTCGCTACCTAGTCCCTGTGCACAGGTGCTATCTTCGGGGTAAAAATTATCCGCTCGTTGGGAGCTTTCGATCGCCTTGGGGTGCTTGCAGAGAAAATTATTTTACCTTTTCCTTATAGTTTGTCGATAAACGAATATTTCTTAATACTAAACATTGTTACGTATAGTAGTTTTTTTACGAATGTGTGTTATAAAAACATATCGATATTATAAAGTAGGTACTTTTATTCTACGTCAGAATAAAACAGGTACTCTGTACCTCTCTCTCTTTGTCTCTTTTACCTCACCTCTGCATCATACGCGGGAGTACGTGAAGGTGAAAATATTTCAACTATCAAATTAATTTGGTTTTTGTGTTATTTAATTCGATGACCATATTTTATTTTATTGAAAAATTACATCGGTTCGAGTCTTTCTATACTATTAACTTGGGAATAGTGTTGAGATACTCCGTTCCCCGTTAAGAGACTTCGTTTGTCTCTTTTCGTCAAGGTTTGGAGATATTGCGTTAAATATTTCATTCACCCGAGTGGGAATCGAACTTACAACCGTCAGGCTTACAGTCACATGCTTGTGGCCATGCAGTACGACGGCCTCTTATTTTTCTTCTTTCCGGATGTTTTTTTTATTATTTATTAGTTTAACAATTTAAAACACTTAAACAATCATAATAAAATAATAAACAAACAAAAGTTAATATTAAAATATGTATCTTTTATAAGCACTTTATTTATTTTCAAAATTAATATTCAATAACAAATATTTCACACTACTGCTGTAAATTGAACTCATACTTTAATTTAAGTTTAGGCAATATTCTTTCGCTTTTTTTTTCATTTGCAAAAGGGCTAATATCAATTTGTTACATGTGCCAGATGATACACGCTTAACTGAATAAGAAAAATATTATGTCAAGTCGATACACTTGGGTTCGGATCAAATAAGGGCTTGCGCGCCTTAATATGTCTGAAAAAAAGAACAATATAACAGTGGATTGACGTTTCTGTTTATTACGTGCAAATAATAAAAAAAAATATGTATACTTTATGAGGCCAGTCGTGGCGCAGGTGCACAAAGTGTGACTGTAAGCGCGACGGGTTGTGGGTTCTATTGTCACCTTTTCATGCTTTTGCTCTGGTGTCGAAGCAAAGCGCGGCGCTGAGTTCGCCACTCAACACGCAATGCTTCCAGAATTAGGTGGAACGTGGGGAGCGGAGTGTCTTCACACCTCTCATAGCTCCCTCTGCCTACCCTGCTACATGCGGGGTATAGCGTGAAGCTAAAAAATATATAAACAAATATATACTTTAGTCTCTATAATATATTATTCATGAAATAATGATATATTTAATTCCTACATGAAAAAGGTAAAACAATTATCTGGCTTATGGCAGCCACATTGGGACGACTTAATTAGGATTAAGGTCGCCATCACTTTGCGTTCCTCTGATAGCTGCGACGATGTTTCTGGATTAAATTGGTTTTATTTCGTAGGTATTTTGATTATACTACTACGGATATTACTTGATATCATTTTTTTTATGAGTAGTTTATAATTTTATTTTTATTTAAAATATTTTAGATTTTTTAAATTATTATCTTAATTTTTTTGCGTCACGGGTTAGGCGGCAACAGGGCAGGCATAGTAAACCTGACAAGACTCTGTATTCTCCACTCATATTCGCTTCAATTTGTGATATTGCGTTTTGAGTGACGGAACTCAACTTTGATTGTTCTGCATTATTATGTTATTTCAATAATATGTGTTTCCTATGTTTTTAATTTTTTTTATACAGAGTTTTTAATTTAATATTATTTGGTAGTCCTGAAGTTTACTTTATTTATACATATTCCGCTCAAAAAATTCCCACCAAAGTAGCAGACTAAAATAAAAGGTAAAATGGAATAGCGAAAGAAATGATTACATGAATCCGTGGCGCATCGTGTTTGACAAGAAGAAGGAACATAATTGAATGGTACAAATTATAAACTTTCATTATAATTCAATTACAAACAAAACTATTAAAGATATAAATAACTTTATTCAACGAAGTAAAGTAAAATAAGAAAATATATAGAGTTTATTATTTGTCTAATGATATCAACTTGTTATCTATGAATTGTGGGCCAAGCTCGAGAGACCAGCAGACGCAAGGCAATAAGCTGACGGCCCTCTCGGCTCTCATGAACTTTTACAATATTGGATTGCTTTTATATTGAAAGTATTGTGTTTTTGCCATTGTCAATATTCCTTTCCTGCAAATTAGGCAGATGAATGAAAGTATTACAAGAATATCGGAAATCACCCGTTTTGTAGCAAACTAAACGCGTAATAAAAGGCTCGTTTTTGTAATTATTGTATATATAATAGTCAACGTTTTTTTGTTATGATTGCTTTTATATCACACTACTGCTATTGTAAACTTTTTCATTTATTTTAATTTATTATTTTAATATGGAGTTTTAGGTTAAATGGTTAAAAATCTTTTTTTTGCGATATATGGGTAATATATTAAATAAATATTTTTATTATTCAACATAAAAATATTTTCTTTAAATTTGACTGTTTATTTGTATTATATATACTCGTACATAATATATTACCTGATATATACATATATTGTATGAGCCAATCAAGTTAACCAAGACATATTGTGGTAATTAATCTAATCCTACTCATCAAGTCCTTGATAAATTACATCATGGAGGTATGATTACGATACATGATATTTAACCTGCCTTAAAACTAATTAGATGTTCTATAAATCGTATATTACAATACCGATGGACTTATGTTACTTATTATGATTGTTTAAGTGTAGATTTTAAAAATTATGTTGTGTAGTCTTTGAACAAATTGTTTTAATGAAAAATCATACCACTTGGCGTCTAGATTTTTACTTCACGATTTTGATGAAGCTTTCTTGTGCCCAACAAGATATGTTTTGTTAGATATGATCGTCGAGGGTTCATGGTTAAGTCAAAGCACTATTTATGTTATGTTGTATATTTAAATGTTTGACTGTTTGGGCTAGATAATGATTGTTCCGTCACCTAGTAAATAACAACTCTAAAAGGGAGTGATCAGACGAAGTTTCTCGTCAAATTCCCCTGAATTATATAAATATTATTATTGTTCTTGTTTAAACTATATTACAATAAATAATTTTAAAACAGCGTAAAACACGCTGTTTATTGTTAAATTCTGAAAAATGTGCTAAATTCCCATGGAGGTTGAACTAAAAGCTAACATAATGATAAACTAAATTTATCCGGATTAAGTCTAACAAACAACGAATACAGGAAACATTAGCTGGGAGCCAAAAGTTCGGTAGCCAGTGTGGAAGTTCCTAATGGTAAAGTTTAACTAGACCGACTTGTGGATTAAGCGAGTACTATGCTACTCGCCAGGTTCAACCGTTTATCATTCAGACAGTTTTATTAGACGAGAAAAATTAAAATTTTAGAATATACTTTTTGTCATTTTGTTTTAACGAAATTTAATTAAATACTGTATGTTAAATAAAGCCTTGAAATAAAATACTCAATTTTTCACATAGCTTCACGCTGTATCCTTAGCGGGGTAGCCAGAAAGAACGGAGCGCTTCATAAATGATTTTACTGCTTTTTAGGTGTCCTTACTTCAGTATCTTTGATACTCTTTCAAAGGCCAGCCTAGGTCTCTTTTCTTTGCCTTTATAATTTTTTCTGCCATTTTTTTATCGCTTAAAGGAAGCGCTCAGTTAGTTTGGACATGTATCCCATTTCAAGTACAACATGTATAATAGTTTTCATTCTTATCGTGACATCCTTACTAGTACCTGTCATTATATGTATCTCTTCATTACGGATTCGATCAGCTAAGCTGACTCGCTGTGATGTGATCGCTTCTCCATAGCATTCATTTTTATTTTATTCTTCTTTTGTAATAGCCACCGTATAAAGGAGACAACATTGCATTCNCCGTTCCCCACGTCCTGCCGACTTCGGGCGGCACTGCGTGTTGAGTGGCAGAACTCAACGCTGCGCTTGTCCTCAATCTTTTTTTAATTATACATAGATTCTGTGTTATTATACAATAGTAACGTATCAATAATGATAAATTATTGAAATATTATTTTACCATTTCTAAATACTTTAAGCTTTATTATTATTTTTTATTTTTGTTTATTAAAGTAAAAGCTACTGCTAAAAAACGTTAAAAATTACTTTTTAAGTAATGTTAAACTCTAATATAAAATAAAAACTCATAGCAATAATTTTAGCCTCGTTTATATTCTGTTTCAAGTAAATAAATATAAAATAATCTCGGTTTAAACAGAGAGCAGTGTCAAATTCGTAATACGTTTCTATTAGTCAGCTTTTCCGCAGTTGCCGTGTTGAATAAAACATTAAAATCTTAATAACTCAGCCACTATGAGTTTTTCCTTTATTTCTTAGCATATATATTTAAGTTATAAACTGTCCTTTACTTTTAAGACTTATAAAGTTATAGAAACATAAAATAAATCAGCTTCACGCTGTATCCCGCACACAGCAGGGTAGGAAGAGGGAACCTAGTGTTAAGATACTCTTTTTTCCATTTTCCAACTTTATCTGGAGGCATTGCCAGTTGAATGGGGGATAAAGTTATACATCAAAACAGGAATGGGCAGGACGTCTATTTTCATTTATTACGTAGCTATCGATTTTAGGATAGGCATAAGTATGCTGTATCATCGTGGAGGCTACCAAATAGATAAATGTGGAGAACCGAATGTCTGGACTCTATATTCCTATTGCTATCCTCATAATTAAAACGCGGAATATGCGTGAAGATAAATTTCAACGCGAATGTTGTGAGTTCGATTCCTACCAAGGCAAACAACACGTAAGGCCTCGAAAATTCGGCGGAAAGTGGGGAACGGAGTGTCTTAACATTAGATTTTATCTACCTACCCTGCTATATGCGTGATTATATCCCGCTGTAGCGTGAAGTTGAAAATATACACATTCTTCGAATATAATTCAAACTTATTACAAACATTACAAGTATAAAACGGCCAAATGCCAAAATATTCCTTAATAGAACACATTAACACATCATAATCATCATCATTCCATATTATGAGTACTACATAGAGTATAGTAAGGCTAATAGTAAAGCCTTATTTTCCTTACTTCAGCTTAAAGCGCTATTGGCCGCAGCTTAACGGACCAAAGTCATTAGGCAAACGGTCAGAGCTGCTGGACGGAATCGTTAATTTCTTTGTTCAATTCCATCCGGTAAGATATATTTTGTGGTGACATGATTTAAGGTTTTAGTAAAAGAATTTGATATAACACTCAAAATTTTTTAAGATTTTATTTCAAACAAGTGGGCCCCGTGCGGCTACGCCCGCTTGAAATAGATTAATGTTTATTTAAGTGAATTTAAGAAAAAACCGGCCAAGCGCGATTTGGACGTTCCCACCGAGGGTTGTGTTCTCAAATTATTAATATAATAAATTATGTAATTAACATACAAAACAACAAAACCTTGAAAACTAAAAAGATTTGGCCAATTCAGCAGTTATATAAATTAAATCCTTTAGAAAGTAGCAATTTTATCGAACAACATAGTTTAAATTGATATAACTTTTTTACTGTATCAAAAAAGCCTTTTTGTTGCTCCACAACCCCCTCTATCTTTCAGTGTTAGCTGGTCTGGAGATTATCCCCGATAAACAAATTGACAGACGGACAAAAATGTTGAAAGTTGATCTATGTACAACACGTTATGTGATTTAAAAATGGAATCAAATCAGTTTCACACTGTATCCCGCACACAGCAGGGTAGGCAGAGGGAACCTAGTGTTAGCCAGAGCGAAAAACCTGAAAATATAAATTTCATTTCCTCGAATGGGGATCGAACCCACAACCAGTCGATTTTACAGTCACACTTTGTGCCCCTGCGCCACGACTGGTCTCGTAGTGTTATTTAGAATGTTGATATCTCCATCTGTCCGTATATTACTCTATCATGTTTAATATTAATTAATTACGAGAGTATGATTACATTATAAATAAATACGTGCATAGCTTAATAGTTAATTACGCGGCTTATGCAGCGAGGTAACTATCACTGGAGGGTATTTGCTGAGAATGCAGTCAAACTTAATTTAGATAGACTAGCTTGAACATTCCAATCTGTGAAGCTTTAGATATTGAAATGTAGAACATTAAAATATGACTGTTACAAGCATTATTTATTCAGCTGTATCCTGCACGCAGCAGGGTAGGCTCCGTTACCTATTTTTTGCTGAATTCTGGAGGCGTTGCGTATTGATTGGCAGAACTCAACGCCGCGCTTCTGAAAATTGTTATTCCTATTTCACTCATGCTTACCAGGGTACACAAAGTTATTCAAAGTACATGGATCTCGCAGTTTCATATTAAGAAACAAAGTGGAAAACCAGTCTGTTAACTTAAAGCAATCATAGTATATGACTACACACAATGAGAGTTCAAAATTATTATCAAAATAAAATGTATATTTTAATTTGGTAATAAAACAGAATTTATATTTGCATTGAAATGTGAGCTTTTCCTGTAGTAGAGCTAATCAAAAGTTCATTAGATATAAGACCATAATTTATAATGTTGAGGCCAGTTGTAGCGCAGGGGCACAAAGTGTGACTGTAAAACCGACTGGTTGTGGGTTCGATCCCCACTCGAGGAGATGAAATATTTACTTAAATTTATATTTCCATTTCTTCGCTCTGGTGTCGAGGTTAAGCGCGGCGTTGAGTTCTGCCACTCAACACGCAATGCCTCCAGAATTCGGCAGAAAGTGGGGAACGGAGTGTCTTAACACTAGGTTCCCTCTGCCTTCCCTGCTGTGTGTGGGATACAGCGTGAAGCTGATTTGATTAAACATTTATAATGTTATTTAACATTATGCATAGAAACAGTTTTTCATTCTTTCATAATTTATTATTTGGACAAAAAATTACGTGAACGTTTCAGCTATCTGAAAAATACATGGAATAAAAACATAGTCTATTTGTGTATGAATATTAAATATAATATCACGAGCGACCGGCGTCAAATCCCTCCTCAGTGCCGCCTGTTGCCGCTGATTAACATTAGCCGACACTGTCTATATTTTACGCTTCGTGTATCAAAATATTGTTTCAAAATGTATAAATATATAAGTAATTTAGCAACAGAAACGAATCAATCAATTCTTTGTTCATATTTGATTTGAGATAATTATTATAATTTAATTGAGTTGAGTTCTGCCTCTGAACACGCAATGACAAAATAGTAAGCGAAAGTGTTTTAATAGGAACGGAGTGTCTCAATACTACGTTCCCTCTGCCTACCCTGCTATGTGTTACTATAAGTAACGTGGAAAAACGAGAAAAGATTGCGCAATGACCAACGCAGTTCTAATTCCAAACACGACATTCACTACAACAAAGCGTTAGCTACGTACTATATTAAAATAGTTTAGTTTCAACTTAATAGTTTCACCACCGACCACCATTTACAGACATTTCACCTTCGCGCTACTATGAAATGATGTCAGCAACAGCAGTACCGGACCACAATGCGTACATTTGCATATACTATTTACACATCGCATACATTTATGTACGTACATCGTATTTGAATATGGTGCAATTTAGGATATATGTAGGTAGGTATTTCAAATAGTCGCAATGGAACAGTGTACAATACCTACCTACCCCGCCTACCTCACCTACAATACCCAATATTGCACGCGTGGACGAACAGTTCGCGAGAGCTGAATTTTATTGTGATTTTTATGTGCAGCACCCGTTTATGGTTGTATACGTTTATTTAAGTTTTAATACGAACCTTATATTAGTTTTTTTCAAATATATCTAAACTGTATCAGTTAAATAATAAACTAAAAAATTAAAAACTATGTACGATAAATTGATGATATTTATGCAAATGATGCTAAAAGTTTGAGTTTTATTAATTTTGAAAAACGTTGTAAAAAAATATGTTCACATCAATAGACATATGTAGCTGTGATTTAAATGTGCTTTTTTATTTTTTCACTACTAAAGTCGAATAAATAAAATTGGTTATGGAATAAACTTTTATGGAAAAGACTAGGCAAACGAGCGTTCTGGTCACCTGATGGTAAGTGATTACCGTCGCCCACGACCTCGTGCAACACCAGAGGAGCTACAAGTGCGTTGCCGGCATTTAAGGTAGAGATAGACGCGCTTTTTGAAGGTACCCATGTCATATCGACCTGGAAACACTGCCGCGGATAGGCCATTCCACTGTTCCGTGGTGCGTGGAAGGAAGTTCCTACGAAACCGCACAGTAGTGGAGTGCCTCGTATCCAGGTGGTGTGGATGATATTTAAGCTTGTGACGTACTGTGCGGTAAGAAAATTCTTCGGCAGGTAACAGGTCAAACAGTTCTTCAGAACACTCCCCATGATAAATGCGGTAGAGAACGCACAGCGAGGAGATGTGCGTAGGCATACCCAAAGTGTCAAGCCTTCACAGATCATTGGGTCTCCAATGATTCGAACGGTTCTACGTTTTATGCGATCAAATGGTTCAAGCTGACACTGGGGTTCACCAGCCCAGAGACGGGAACAGCACTCCATATGAGGCCGAACCTGGGCCCTCCCTATATAGGGCCAATTGACTTGTGTAATATATTTATATATTTTGGTATATATACAATGTTCATGTGGACGTGCTGTTTATACGAGAATAGTTATAATGGACAGAATTTGAGTCACGTATACTAATTGAGAAATAAACTTGAAAACTATATTTTGGCTTTGAGAGCTAAGAGCTATTTAAAAACTTTTTAACTACTTTAGTTATATCAAATATAACGCGCGAGCTCTAGAAAAGTAAAGTTAAAGTAATCATAAATAGATTATTACATAAAACGGTTTTAAATATCCTTAGGAATATGAATCTCAAAATGGTTATTTACATTATAAAAAATAAATTCAAAACTGTAGCAAAAAAAGTAAAAATATACTCCTTTTTAATATTCTACTTTATGTTATAGTAGATCTAAGTGAGAATCTCTCATACAGTCGCCTGTTGCCCCTGATTTCTGTTAGCCAGCTTTACCGCGATGTGAATAATACATCAGACGAGCGGTAATGAGCTAACTGGATAGTGCTTTAGAGTTTATCATTCGTTTGCACTTGGAGTGGTGCATTTAACATAATATACTTGAGATTTAATTAAATATTTTACAATATATTATATTTTTTCAGGGTTTCGTATTTCAAGAAAAAAACGGATCCTTTATACTACTTTGTTGATATGTTTGTCCGCGTGGAGGTATAATATTAAACTGAAATTAATTAAGACACTGATTTCCCCATTTTCCCCATTTCCTCGCAATAGTCTAGGCATCGCGTAATGAGTGGTGGAACTCAATTCCTCTTTATGCCTTGTTACCAAAGCGGAGAAGTGAAAATATTAATAAATTATAATTCATTTCCCCGAGTGGGAACTGAACCCATAACTGTCGCGTTTAAAGTCACACGCTAGTCCCACTACGCCACGACGTCCTCATTAAGTAATCATTGAAAATAATTATTGTATTAAAGGAAAATTATTTAATTAATTTAATTACGCATGCCGTCTACTACACTCTACCTAAGACTGTAGTAGACGGCAAGCGCAGTTTTTCCCGCGTAAACTCCGATCTCGATCCTTAATCTTGGAATCGCGGTGTTTTTTTATCATTATATAATCTCAAGATTTTTCTATCATCGTACAAATAGAAAGCTAAAGATCAGCCAATTCAGTAAAACAGTTGTATAAAATAACTGTTATAGCAATTAGCAAATTTGTCGAATTAAGTACTTTAAATTGATATTTTTTTTAATTTATGAATCGATTGTAATAAAACCAAAATGTTAACGGAAGCTTCCCAGAATCCAATAGTGAAAACTGCATTTAAATCGGTTAAGGTTCTTAGATTAGCATGAAAAAATACACAGATAAGCAGACAAAAAAAAATAAAATTCATTGTTTTGGGTTCCGCTACGATTTAATAATAAGTATTGATATTGATTTTTCTTTCTTTCTTTCCATCATATTTTTTAAAAGAAATAATTAAAGATTAGAAAAATTATATTCTAAGTTTGGCAAAAATAGCTTAGTTTACCTACAAGTACACATAACGCTCACGGTATGAGTTATTAAAAAGATAATTGAATTTTACGTGCTACGAATCCCCTACCCTATAGTGGGATAGGTATTCTTTTGTCGTCCTCGATTTTTATTCGGTTCTATCTAATGCTGAATGCATTCTTGATCAAACAGATGGCCTCTGGCGAGTTTCGGTCCCCGCACGGTGTCACAGAGATGGTAATAGGACTCGGTAAATTTTAGACTATTTTCGTGTATATTCTGTGTATGCGAGATGCATATTGTGAACCACCAAGAATCAAATGTTTGGTTGGTCTGTTTATGTTTGTGTATATGTAGTTGTTCACAAAAAGAAATATTTTTCGAGGCCGTTGTGGCCCATGGGCACAAATGTGTGACAGTAACGTAACGTGGTTGTGGGTTCGATCCCCACTCGAGGGAATGAATTATTATTTATTCACTCTGATACCAAGGCAAAATCCCGCCGTTGACTTCTACCACTCAATACGCAATGCCTCGAAAAATTCGGCGAAAAGTGAGGAACGAAGTGTTAACACTAGGTTTCCTCTGCCTACCCTGCTGTGGGCGAGATACAGCGTGAAGCTGAGATACGTACTACTAAAGATCTAGTAACTTTTTTTTCTAGATAATATTATGCATGTTAAAGTAGTGTGGAACAGGGATGAGAAAGCAAAAAAAGAAATTTAAATAAATGGTTTATAGAATAATAATTTGTAAATTTTATTTTTTTTCATGTGCAATAAAGTATTATTATTATTAGAATATGACTTTATGGAACATCACTCGAGGAAATGAAATATTCATTATATTAAATTTATATTTCCATTTTCTTGATGAACTTAACAATAGTAATTAAAATTTTACAAATATGCATAATAATATTATAGTATTATAATTAAGTTTTCTTTTCAAACAAATATCTTTATTAAGTTACAAAAGATTGGATATATAAGATTTAAATATTGACATTAACAAAGTAAATATGCCTTTCTATAAAATAAAGAGTGATTAATATAAAAAAACATATAATATTTTATAAAATATGCAATGAAACATATCATTGTTCTTGACTGAACTTTCCAAGTATTGTTTGTTATATAGATAATTCTAAGTTTCCTAATGAAAGTTTTGCTATTATAATCTCCTGAACAATAGGCTCGTTACAGCTATACAAGATTGCTGAAAGCGAGTTAGCTGGCCGCGGCCGGTCGCCGGATTTGTGAAAACTCTACGATTTCAGAACAATGTATTGTTTTGAGGACAATAAGGTTTAGTTTGGGGTCAGTGGTTTTAAAATTTATCATATAACAACGTGTATTGAAAGCATTTCATTTTAAATATCTTTCATATAGGCAATATAAAAGCTTTTCAACGCCCGATTTAACCTTTTCTTTTATTAATGATGTACTTCAAAAACATTCAATAGTATTAAAAATGAAAATTAATATTGTACATAATATTATATTATGTTATTGATATTTATAATTATAGATCTCACAGATTATATTATATAGAAAATAATTTAATTTCACACTGTATCTTGCACGCAGCAGCAGGGTAGGCAGAGAGAAGCTAGTGTAAGGAAGTGTCTTACGTTATCCATTTTCCGCCGAATTCTGGAGGCATTGCGTGTTGAGTGACGGGACTCAACGCCGCGCTTTGTCTCGCGGATTCATAATAAATTCTATGACACGATTACATTATAAAAGATAAACCAACAAACTGGAAGAATGTTTGAATGATAGAACGTCATTTCATATAAAATCAAGCTTATCTGAGTAAATTCAATTTAGAGAACTTTAGGTGATAATATTTAATGGGAAGAGGATTGGCCTCCCATGGGCGAGAGAGCTGATTCAAGCAAATAAAAATGAAAAATCATGCTACAATTTTTACATGAGCTCCGAATTCCCTCACTCGTTTGCATATTTTTAACCGTTTAGACAGGTTGTTACTTATGAAAATATTACACTTTCGCTAATGGCGTCCAAAAATGTTTCTAATGGCTTCTTGCTACGTTTTAAATCTAAAAATATATATGTATGCTTTTTATAGATCGCTAGATTTTTTGGTCGTGGCGCAGGAGCACAAAGTGTGACTGTAAAATCGACTGGTTCTGGGTTCGATCCCCAATAGAGGAAACGAAATATTTATTTATATTTTCATTTCTTTTCTCTGGTGTCGAGGCAAAGCGCGGCGTTGAGTTCCGCCACTCAACACGCCTTAGGACTCCAGGACTCGGCGGAAAGTGGGGAACGGTGTGTTTTAACACTAGGTTCCCTCTGCCTACCCTGTTGTGTACGGGATTCAGCGTGAAGCTGATTTATTTTTTTAAATTTTAATTTAATTATTGTTCCATAAGGGCTGTGTTTAAACATAGTACTGTACTTAGAATATTTTGTAGAAGATATTAATTTAGATATTGAGAATTTTTTTTAATGCGAACCCTCCATACATTATTGTACAGAACGCTCCTCAGTTAACCAGTAAATACTATTTAATTGTAAAGCGTCTACCATTTAATGTCTACAACATTGAAGATGAATGAATTTATAGGTATCAGTTTGTAACGATCCATACCAGAACTAAATTGTGTAGGTAAATAATATAATTAATTCAAAAAAATAATCATTTATAAAAAAATATTATAAATATAATTTATAATATTATTTAATTGATAGCTAAGGTAAATACAATCTTATAACTAATAGTTTAGTTCAGTTCTTTAATTACGCGTTCCGTTCACAAGTAATATTATAGTAACGTAATATACCGTAGGTAAAACACGCAGATATAATATATATTTATTAAAAATAATTTAATAATTATATTTAATCGTTGTGTATAATAATTTAAAATAAATAATAAGATAATTAATATTTTAATTATTGTAAAATATCATGTTGACTGAATAAGCTACTGTCAACGTCAAAGTCAAGAAAAAAGGAAAGAAAGAGAGGGGAGATGGCGGACGCGTCTGAGGAAGGATGGATGTTAAAAATGTTTTGAGAAGTTTTAATTTATATTTAGTTATATTTAATATTTAAAAAGCATGAGAGATTATGTCTTCAATTGTGATATAAATATTCGAGGCTACTAAGATAAGTTATAAGTGCTTTCACTATTTACGATTGTTTGTTTTGGAATACTTCGTCGGTAAGTTTTTAATAGATTATTATTAAAACAAAGAAGAGTGATATTAACGCATATAATGCCGACACTATCCAGAGATAAATATTATTTATTTAGTAAATGGAAATAAATACATGAAGATGTCTTATGAGGTATGTAAATTTACAATTATATTAATGTACGTAGAATGCCTGCCGCCATTTTTGTTAGATGCGTGTATGTGAATTGTGAAATCAGAGGTAAATAGGTTTGGTGAATTATAATTATTTATAAATGTAATTTCTATATATATTAGTAAATATTTAACATATTACTATGAAAGGAAATATAAGTATAATAGTATCGTTTATAATATGATATAAAACTATTATATCAAAGTAGATACTATTTACAATTTGTAAATATTATATAATATGAGTCTATTTAATGTCCTACAATATATTTAATTTATCTATTCTATAAAGGTAATCTGTCAATATATTTAATTAAATATCATAAAGATATTAGATATTAACCAAATATTAATTATTATGGCATTTAAATTTTATATAATATATTAGATTTAGATAGTTGCATACCTTGCGGTGCGTCAACGTTAACACTTTCCAACGTTAACGTTATGTCCTAGTACTGGTGTATGTAGTAGTGTCCGCTCGTCTTGTACGGGTGTGTGGTGCTATTTTATGTCCTAGCTCTGGTGTACATATATAATAGTGTCCGCTTATTTGTCCAACGCTTGGTTTTATCGTAGAAAACATAATGCGTCAATCGACTGATATCGACGACATACTTGTAATATATAGCCGGGCGTTACTGGTGCTGACATATTTGGTATAAGCGAATTGCTTTAGTATTGCTGGATTCTCCTGCTGAGTTTCTTCCGCCAGTTCTTCTCAGCACTGAGGTTCTTTACTGAACTGGTAGTAAAATCGTGCCTACTTGGAGTCGCTGGCTGTTCTAGCGATAACTGAGTATTTTCAACAAATGATTTCTATATTACATTCCCACAACTCTGAGTCTAGTGTCTAAAAGATCTACGATTATTTACGATCACTACGGAAGGGTTCTAACTATATTAGACGTATCACGAGCCATACTAAAATATTAAAATTATTATTTAAATAATTTTATTTAGATATTTTATTGAGTAGATTGGGGAGTCAGTTACAAGTTCTGTATCTACTATAGAAATATTATAACCTACATACATATATATCTATAAGTTTTAGAGGATAAGGACTTTACTTTCCAATATGGCAAATAAATATAGAAAGAAATTTTACGATGTGTATGTTTGTTTAGGTGGGTCTCAAAAATTACTGTGCGGATTTTTATATTACTTTCAGTATAAGAAAGAGATTTTTGGATTGTCTAGAAGGTTTACAAATAAATATGGTAAAAAACAAGTCTAAGTTTGCAGTTGGTGAATTATAAAAAAAATATATATGTTTTCTGTGAGTTTTCTTTACGAAAGCCAAGGCTGTATATAGTGACAGAAAAAAATTGAAATTTTAAACATTTCCAAAGAAAAGTCTATGGTAGCATATGTTTGGTTATTAGTTTCAAAATTATCAATATATTTTTATCAAATTTTGTATAAAATATTTGAAAAGGTATTTTTGATAACATAATAAGTAGTACGAGTACATATTAGTGATATATGCTATGTAATGCCTACAAAAGTGCTTGTTCATAATATTTGTTCTATAATATTTGTTCAATCTATTAATTACACAAGAAAAATCATCCGCGAGTAGGAATCGAACTCGGAAACTCGTAAATGCGGTAAGCGCACCGTTAGTGCCAGTTATATTAAACTTTGGCTATAAACAACATCAAGTAGATACTTTATCATAGTGTAGCTTTGTTTGTTGTTGATTTATAGAGGTCACTATAATGGATTTTAAGGTTAATTTTATAATATATATACATAAATCTTGATGTGGTATCATTTATACAACAGCATGAAATTTAAACAACTATATTTTATTATATCAATTCTAAATGTAATAAATTTAAGTTACCTTCATTGCGTAGTGGGGTGTGATTGATTACAAGCTATGCCTCCGTGTTCTAATGTTCCTTTCAGCGATTAAATAAAAATATTTAAAATATTCGTGTATTAATAAAGCATATTTATTACTCTTAATATATATTGTTATCAATATATATATTATACAAAAGAAAAATTATACTAATTGAATTATTTACAATTCTATATATGAGCATCGGTGGTTCAGTGGTAGAATGCTCGCCTGCCACGCGGGCGGCCCGGGTTCGATTCCCGGCCGATGCATATTCCTTTTTATTTTTTGTTTTTTCCGTGTGTAAAATGTATAAAGGCAATCATGTCAAAGCTATTAATATATTGCACAATATTAATATATTTTTTTGTGATAAAATTATTGCAATAGTAAAAAAATCATGCAAGATCTTAATATATCTCATTAAAAGTATAATTGTTCCTGGAAGGGTTTAAGAAGACTTCTTTTATCTCCTATAATACTTTTATTATACTGCATTTGCTAACAGATTGATACATGCAATCATGAAACGCACTTGTATTTATAATTCTTATTTAAATTACATCGTAATGATTGTTCTAATAGCCTATAGAACTTTTGATGAAAGTAGCTTTCATACAAAACAAAAGAAAGTAAATCAGACCAGTATATCCAGTCCAGATCCAAATTCAGATCTGAGCGTTTAAATAAACCAACAAACAAACAAACTCCTTCGCTTTATTGTATTAGTAGAGATAAAAAAAAATATTATTTGATAAAGCGATATAATTATATTCTAAAAGGCTTACAGGAAAATTGGGAAGATTTCATATATAATTATGTGAACATCCATACTCGGTATTCGAGTCTCAAATATCATTCCTTAGACCTTTAGACCTTTTGTTATAATTTAAAGTTTTTAAAATATGTATTTATCATCTGTACATTTTATATAATTTCATAAATGTTTTATCTATCTATTTATTTATTTGTATACCAAATTTTTGTTTGTATGAAAGTTGATGACATATCGTGCACTAGCGTCTGGAGTATTACTGTAAGCACTCCAGTCACCTTGACTACGACAGGTGTGAACGTAGAGAAGGTTACGTTGAAAATAAAAACGTAAGACCTCGGCTTTGTATTTGCGGATATAATAAATTGTTTATGATATTGCTTTTAGTTTTATATTAAACTAACATTACTTCTTCGAATATATTATTTATGAAACTTGCCTGTAACTATTATTTTATTTTTTTAAATTAAATTAGTGTATTTATCTTTACATAAAAACACTATATAAATAAACATGAGGCCAGTCGTGGCGCAATTTTTGAATTCTGCCACTCAACACGCAATACCTCCAGAATTCAGCAGAAAGTGAGGAACGGAGTGCCTTGAACACTTGGTTCCCTCTGCCTACCCTGCCGTGTGCGGAATACAGCGTGCAGCTGATTTATATCTTTACATAAATATATTTTTATATCTTTTATAGATATATTAGTGTATATTTATTTTTAATACATTTACCTATAATATACCTATATCTAAATATTTAAATATTCATTAATATATTCTATATGGCACAAAATTAAAAAGTCAAATTTATACAAAACGTAGTTTTACCAGTACAAACCATTCTCTGTGGGTTTGATCTCCATTTTGGGGAATGAATTATTTTCATTTCCTACGAATTGTCTCAAATTTGGGTTAATAATGGAGCACTGAGTGTCTCGATACTATTATAGGTTTTTTCTGATTACTTTTCTGGTTTCCAGGAAGCGCGGGTTCGAGTCCAGCTTCGTTCAAATTTTTATATGTTTTTTAAATAAGTATTTTTCTTTCCTAAGTGTGGAATAACACTTTAAAGATGTTAAAAACACCTTTCTATATATGGGATAAAGCGCGAGACTTAAGCAAATGTAACATAGAGTAATAGAAACATGTAGATAAATATAATGATGACTTTTTGAAGTCCTGACTTCTCGACTGCAACCCCCAGCAAGTCCAATATGAAACCAGTATTATATTTACATATTTTTTAATAATGATATGGTTTCATACTTATTTATAAATTGAAAGAATGATTCAAATTGTATCTGTTTTTACCATTTGTATTTCATTTCATTTATTTATTACAGTATTCGTTAAAAGCTTTTAGCACAGCAATAGTCTGCATTACAATATTTTTTTACTAAGACTCTCGCCGAAAAACTCTTTCAGTTTTTTTGCTTATGATCATTATTAGAGGATTTATAAGTGTAAATTTTAAGCAGAAGAATGAAGAATTTTATCTAAGTATTATACATTGAAGTAATAATGAGTTTTGCTTTTATAAAAACAAATTTTCAACTTTGCAAATTTTTCCTCTTACTTTTCCTCGATGTACGCTTAAATCAGTGATTCTCAATCTTTTTTTTGTTGCGGCACATATTTAACGATTTCAAAATTTGGCGGCACACAAAGAAAATTTGGCGGCACACAAAGAAAAATTATTTACTACAACACACTGCATAGAGTATGACAAAAATTTTAAATATACTAATTTATTTTTTTGTGGATTTAAATATATATTCATGTTATTTTTTTTTTGAAATGATATAATTTAATTATATTAACATTATTATATATTTGCAAAATTTGGCGGCACACAAAAGTGCCGCGGCACAGTGGTTGAGAATCACTGGCTTAAATCTTATAAATTACGCTATAGATTTCAGATTTTATGTAATTTTCACTAGTAGGTGGATTTAAAGTCGTCAAATAAATATTCGCCGGCCAGACGTGGCGCAGGGGCACAACGTATGACTGTAAACGCAGCTAGTTGTTGGTTCGATCCCCACTCCAGGAAATGAAATATTTACTTAAAATTAAAATTAAATCAGCCTCACGCTGTATCCCGCTCACAGCAGGGTAGGCAGAGGGAACCTAGTGTTAAGACACTCCGTTCCTCACTTTCTGCCGAATTCTGGACGCATTACGTGTTGAGTGGCAGAACTCAACGCCGCGCTTAACCTCGACACCAGAGCGAAGAAATGGAAATATAAATTTAAGTAAATATTTCATCTTTGTGTGGGGATCGAACCCACAACCAGTCGGATTTACAGTCATACCTCGTGCCGCTGCGCCACGACTGGCCTCTATTTACTTAAACTTATATTTTCATTTCCCCCTCTGGTTTCGAGGCAAAGCACGGCGTTTAGTTCCGTCACACAATACGCAATGTCTTCAGAATTCGGCGGGAAGTGGGGAACGGAGTGTCTTAACACTAAGTTCCCTCTACTGTCCCTGCTGTATGTGATCCCACAGCGTAAAAAAAATATAATATTATCTATACCCAGCTAAAAGGGAAATAACGAAATAGGCAATTATCAAATCCACGCGGGTGACAATGGCAATGTCCTGATTGTAGGGCGAGTATAAAAACGTAATAATAAATTGACTCGAATTAATTTTCTTCTTCTTGTCTACTTGTTATAATATAATTTTATTTAAAAAAGACTAACTTTTAAATTTCTTACAACTTTGCTTTTATTAAAAAAGGAATTGTATACTAAACTTGTACGCTGAACGTTTCTGCCATTTCCCGTCCCCTGTGGAGAATGTTAAAAGAGAAAAATAATGTTAAGAGTTTTTATGCAAAAAGGCAAATAGGAAACATTAAAATTCGCAATTCTTCATCACAAATGACGAACTTCATAAAAATAAAATTTCGAAGTTAAGAAGATTATTTTACAATTATTTGTTTTGTATAAAGATTTCTTCTTCTTCATTTTTATATGATTTAGTTACTAGTAGTAGTAATAGTAGTAATTAGTAGTAGTAGTAGTAGTAGTAGTAGTAGTAGTAAAGTAACTGAAAATAAAATAATAGTTCAACCTCAAGAAGATATAAGTTTGTGAGTTAACCACTAAAAAACCCTATTTGTTCGTATCACCAGTCTTCCAAAACACTCCTGTTATAGCCACACCTGTATCAGCACATTGAGCCTTAACGTTTCGAGCGACTGCCAGTATCGCGATAATCTGTAAAGCAAGGGCAAGTCGGTCTCAAAGAAACTGAGGGTCATCAACAGAGCGAGACAGTACTTCACGCCAAAACACAGATTGACCATGTATAGGACCCAAGTTCGGCCTCATATGGTGTACTGTTCTCATCTCTAGGCTGGTGCACCCCAGTATCAGCTTGACCCATTTGATCACATACAACGTAGAGCCGTTCGAATCGTTTCGGGACCCAATAATATGTGAAAGGCTTGATATATTGGCTTTGAGTAGAGATGTCACTTCTCTGTGCGTTCTCTACCGCGTTTATTATGGAGAGTGTTTCGGAGAACTGCTTGACCTGTTTCACACCATCTTCTTCCACACCATCCTGATGCACACCACCTGGATATGTGGACCACTCTACTACAATGCCATTTCGTAGGAGTTTCCTTCCACGTGCCACGCAACTGTGGAATACCTACCTGCGGCAGTGCTTCCAGGTCGATACTAGGTCTATCTCCGCCGTAACGGCCGGTAACGCACCTGTAACTCCTCTGGTGTTACACGGGGTCGTGGGCGGCGGTGATCACTTACCATCAGGTGACCGTACGCTCATTTGCCTTGTCTTTTTTCCATAAAAAGCTACCTTCTGCGAGTGCGTTTTTTTGTATCTCTAAGCAAAATTTTAATTATATACAATTTTGTTAAGATTACATTGTACATTATGTAGTAGCGGTCTTTTTAAAAACTACAACTGAACATCACTTACCACAATAATAATAGCCTTCAATGTATTCATGTTTAGGGTTCCGTATCTCAAAAGTAAAAAGTGGAATCCTTGTAGCATCACTTAGTTGTGTGTCTGTCCGTGTCTTAAAATATTTTTTTTTCTAGATCACGTGGAGGTCTCAAGATGAAATTAATATTAAATATTCAGGTCCACAGTCCATTGGATCACAGAAAAAGATAAAGCTTCGTAATCCAAAGACACGAGCATTTATGCATCGTTTTTGCATTTTGTATGAAACTAGCCGCGTAATCAAAACCTATAGAGTACGTTCCGTGGACCTACAGTTGATTTCCTACAACATGAGTGCATATGCCTTTCCTTATATTTAATTTTGTTAATTTTTATAAGGTATACATAACGTTGACCTACAATCAAATACCTGAAATTGGTACGGAGTCCTCGGTTGGTAAGTCCGACTCGCACTTGTTCGGGTTTTTTAATTAATTAACTTAAACTCGACTTGAGGGTTGGGTTCATTAACTTAATGAGCTGAAATATTCATAGATCGATAACAAAGAGTTCGACAAATTAAACAGAATTGTATATTTTATGTACTTTTATATTCTATTTGACTTACCTTTTTGATATATAAGTGGTACTTATTGTTATATTTTTGTTATATAACCTTATTATATTAAAATGTTGTTTTTAAAAAATTATATATTAGTAAAGCTAATATTTTTATATATAATATATTTAGTATATTTTTTATTTATTAACAGGCGCAAAAGAATGATGTAGCATTGTTTGTTTTACATCAATATATATTGTCATAAACGAGTAATGCAAATCCTAAAAATATATTCATAATATAAGTATTTTATTCTGATGACATAGACCGAAGATTTTATAGACCTGTATAGTTATCATAGAACGTCTTGTGTGATCTTCTGTTAATATGTACCCTACGGAATGGTATATGTAATTTTTTAATTAAGTAGGAAAAGTGTTTTTTCTTGATAGAAAGTGTCTACTTCAAGAATAAATATTAATATTTAAGTCAGTAATTCTTCAAAATGGCCACTCACCTGCGGTTCACGGTGCCGGTTGGTTAATGGCTAAAATATGTCAAAATTCTAATGACATAACTAAAATATGGGTAACTTTTTAAAAAGAGGAAATTGTGAACCTTTTAGGTCTACGACATGCGAAAAAATCCTAATGAAGTCGTTTCTTAAAAAAAGTCAAAATTGAAAAAAAATCCTTAGTTGCGAATATGATTTCTGATTTTAATCTGTTTGTTGTAATATAATTATGTTTACTTTTCTTTGGAATTTTTATTTTATTAGGAATTTATGTTGTTATAATGTTAGTGCAAGATAGATAATTGAGTGGCATTAAATAACTAAACAGCTTTATATAAAAGGTTTTGCTGTTTTTCTTAAAACATATCACTAGTGATTTTTTTTCTTTAAAAATAAATTATTTCTTTAAAATTTATTTTTATTTTAATGTTGAAACATTTAAAATAAATCATATTTATCACAAAACCATTTTAAATTAATTTAGTAGATTTTCTAAAATATAATAATTTGAACATTTATATTTAGCACTATATATAAGAGTACTTTTAAATAAAAAAAATGTATAAAAGTATAACTATTTTATTTCTTGGTACTTTATCTAAATAAACAAGCTTAGAGATCAAACTCGCAACTAAGGAAACTTGACCACGTAACGTAAAGTGGTATACAGGGTTTAGAAAATCTCTGTAATAAAGTAAAGTGGATGCAACTCTGTATGACTCTGATTTAATCTAACATGCTTTATATCCTTACTTTCGGACTGCGCTGTGAGACCTGGGGAATACAGTTACTTATTAGTTAAATAAGACTAGTAAATCCTCTACAAATTTAATAAAAGTGCTATAAGTATTCAATATGTAATTATATAAACAAATGCAATAATATTTTTTTACTTAATTATATATCTTCTTACAAATTACAATCATGCGAAACATTTACATATATGAGTGTATATATGTAGTAATTAATCTGTATCTGTAGTTAATAGAGTTAAATGACATGTAAGAAATTTTATTCTTGTAGAGATATTAAAGTTCTGTCTGATTTATATTCTATGTTTTTAATATTATAAGTATTTTCCATATCGTTATTGCTATAAGTACTCACCTTTCTTCTATTCTGAAATATAATAACTTTATTATAAACTAATGAATTCTCTACATAACAAGACATTCTGCAATATATTTATTGTTAATAACAAATAGTATAAAAACTTTATCTATTTCATAGAATGCTAAAAATACTATTCATTCAAATAAAATATTATTGAAATTCTTAATATTAATGCCTAGAAAAAATGTGTACACATTCAATCACGGTTTTACGTTATTAAACGAGTGTAAGGATTTCTATTTATGAATACTGTTAATTAACAAATATTGATGTATATCTAATACCTACGTAGTATATTGAAACAGCACTAAAAGATAACATATAACAGTGTTAGTTTTGCATGTTGTTTGTTATTCCTCCACGTACATAGGTATTAGGTACACGCAAAACGAATCGGAGTCTTCCTGTCCTCCATGTCCACTTACGGTGTTTTTCATATTATGTATCAATGAGATCAAAGTCAATGGAGATTATTTCTGGTTTTCAGATTTGATACATCATTATTTGATCATATAATTAAACATATCTGTTATATATTAGTTTTAAAGTAAAATTCTCCGAACGATTTTGTTGTATATTCAAAATGTTAATTCTTAGTAACTAAGAAAAAGGAACGAAAGACTTTGTATATTTAATAAAACTGACGTTCATTTACGACGTACGATAACCTGTATAATAGGCTATAAAAGTGGCATTAAGTAAATATTGGTTTGTCATTATTACAGCGCTACCTATTTTCTGAGAGAAAATTTATTTATGAAAATCTAATATATTTTACTTTACTTTAAAAAGAATCTAAATTGTTCATCGGATATAGAAAAGAAATAAAAAACAATAGCTTGTGAACATAATAAAAATTCCAATACTATGAATATACCTGAGTATATTCTGAATATATAATACTTCAAATATTATAAAATGTTATTACTATTTTATGTCAAATTAGTTTTTTTAAGTATAAGGAATTACGTTCCTGTTTTAATAAATAATGTATACTTGCATCGCACTTAAGATTTCTAAAGTGAAAATTATTAAAGCCATATAGGGTGGCATTTTCGATTTTCATTAAAATTATTAAAATTATTATTGGGGGCATTTAACAAAGTAATAGAACCAGAAACAATATAACAATATAATAACCAGAAACGACTTATCTCAGAAACGACTTAACCGATTAAAGGAGCGAAGACGAGATCGCGGTGCGGGAGCGGTAAAATCAGTTTAATTTTTTTTATTTACTTTTTATTGTAACATTCGTCATGTATGAATGGTGTAACGATTAAATAACTGACTTATTATATTATAAGAGTTTAGAATTTGATCAAAATACATTTATTTTAAGATAAAAATTGAAATATTATAATATATAATATCTTACTGTTGTTTAAGTCTATAAGAATTATAAAAACTACCAGTATTTTTATACTTTGTAAAATATTTACTCAAATTAAAAAATTGTCTATGTTTTCCACCTGAAAAACACTAAAGGGTGAAAAAATATTAAATATTATACATAATATATAAATATGTAGATACCACATTAGTATCGATACTGTACTGGTAATAATAATTGAAAAAAAAAATAGATATACCTTTGTATGCAACGTTTAAAGCTGTTCATTAGGACAGTATTACGATGGCGGCTCTGTTCTAGTAAGTTTGCATATTTTCTTTTGAAAATTAGTTATGCTAGCATAACTTTAACAGTTACACATGGTACCGTAAACTTTTTTTGTAAATATTGGTGTCTTCTATAAAATTGTAGTACATCACTATGCTCTATTGTCAATAACTTCCACAGCGTACCACCCCTGTAGAGTCACGCCACATATTCCGTATTTTTTATTATTATAATATAATACATGATTTTCTTTACATTGATATTTTTAAATTCGTTATATCTTTTGAATGGAATGTCCGATTTTATTAATTTAAAAAATATTTTACACGCATTGAAATTATCTTTATATAAAATATCATTTAATGGGATAGGGATTAATGCAAAGTTATGAATAATATGGTTTGATTATTGTCGGCACTTTCATCAACCTATAAAATATAAAAAAGTAGTTATATTGTCATAACTACAGTAGTTGAACATATGGTATCGCGGACTTTTTTATAGATATTGATGCGTTCTATAATACTGTAGAACATTGTTTTGTTCTATCATCAATAGTTTTCGCAGCGCACGCGATGATAGAATTTTTAAAATCAATTTCTTCACACCTTATTGCATTTTTATTAGGGATCCCTATTTTTTTAGAAAACGTAATATAGCCTATATTGGTCAGTAAAGATGCAGCTTTCTAATAGTGAAAGAATTTTTGATATCGATCCGGTAGTTTTTATGTGAAAACAACATACATACAAAAATACAAATCTTTCCTCTTTATAATATTAGTACAGAAGTATAGATGCATAGAGCTAATTATTTATTATACGTATATTTTTTTGTAACATTACATTCTTTTTACCTATGTTATGTAAGTCTCATCATAATTTTAAAACTCTGTTAAATGTGCTGATGTCAGTGAATAATTTAATTTACTGTTTCAGAACAAACAGCCTTAAACGTTAAATTATTGATTTGGGTAAGGATTCATAATATTCTTTGTAAAATAACTGTAATGATTGCATATTAACTCCTGTACAAAAAACTAATGCCTTGAGCTCATTCAAATGACCATAACTTTTTTTTTAATGAACGAAATGAACCGATATTTTAATTGTTAAGTTTAGTTAAAATAAAGCAATTGGTGAAACTTTTAAGTAAATCGGTTCAGTACTTTCAGAGAAAAATGTGACCATACATATCGACAGACAGACAGACAAGAAATTCAAAAAAAATATTTTTGACTAGCGATTACTTTACTTAGCGATTACTTAGCGATTGCTATATAACATTCGTAGGCAAAGTAATGTCTTGAGTTCATTCAAATGACGATGACTTTTTTTAATGAACCGATTTTGATGAAACAAACTTTAATTGTTGAGTTAAAACAAAGCAATTGGCGAAACTTTTTTCAGAACTTTCAGAGAAAAATGTGACCATATATATAGACAGACAGACAGACAAGAAATTAAAAAAAATCTTTTTGCTTTCTATTATTCTTTTTAAGTGTCCCTCTATCCATTTCAGTCAAAATTACTAAATGTACAGACAAAATATTTTTACTGTCTTATTATATATAGAGATAAAAAGTCAGATGACTGCTCAATACATATTTTGGAACTAAAAACAATAAAGACTGCTTATGTTTTGGAGTTCAAAACATTTACAATATCTACAATATTTTGTGAGGGAAGCCATCACGCTGGGGCACAAGTATGGGACTGTAAACACGACTGGTTGTGCGTTTAATCTCCACTCGAACAAATGCAATATTTAATATGTCAATTTTTCACTCTGGTTTCGAGGCAAAACGTGGCGCTGAGTTCCACCACTCAACCTGGAATACCTTCAGAATTCGGCAAAATATAGAGAAAGCCTACCCTGATATGAGCGCGATACAGTGTGAAACTGAAAAAAAGTAGTATTTTTGTATGCATCCAAAGCGCTATATGAATTTATTAGTAACATCAGCCAGCACCCTTGGCACAAGCATAGCAAAATATCTGCTGACACATTGAAAGAAATATGTATGTATATATAACAAGTGCAATCAATCACGCCGAGCACCGTATCGTGTTTCCATCAATACAGAGTCCAAATAAAGCATTTTTGCATCGTTAATCATTAAGAGACGACCACACGAGTGGTTGCTATCTCTCGAGAGCTATTAAAAACAGCTGTCCACTCGACAATTAACAATGCCAGTTTTATTATATGAATGCGTTGATTTTTTTTTACTTTTTAATGCAAAAGACGTAGTAGTTAATTTTGCGGTAATGATAAAAAATAACGATTTTATATATTGATAATGTTATTGTATTTTTAAAGTGGAGTGGTGTATGGTTTCACTTCAGCATAAAAAGTTTATATATTTTATTCGTCCACAACGGGTTGTTAGTGATAAAAATAATTCTGATTCGTTCTAATCAAAACCTATTTTTTTTGGTTAGGTTTTAACAATTTTGCTGTCGGAAATGTTTCAGTATCTGTTCGAGTACGTTTCTCGAATTCAGTTGAAAATTGAAAATTGTTACCTGGGGATGTTTTTCTAATGGCGCTGCTAACGTGCAGTGTACTTTTTTCCGAGAATTAATTTAAATTTGAAAGGAAAAACAATAGTAGACAGAAGTATTGAAAGGTCACTTGTAGAATATTTACGCCTTTTCAAAACGAATAGAACAAAAATATATAAAATTAAACAATTTGTTGATAGCCATAGTGCTAAATCTTTTATTTTTAGTGCATTTTTTTTTAGAAAACTTGACAGATCTATCTACATAGTTGCCTAATTGAATAAAGTATATTTAAATATAATATTAAAATTAAATAAAATAAAAAATAACTATTTATTTAAATATGATCTATATATTGGTAAGAGAGATAGGGGGAGATCTCGGTTGACCTTCGTAAACACAATATTAAAGATACTGGAGGAAGGTCACGTTTTACAACCGAAGGGTCCTCATGCTTTTTAAGCATGAGGACCCTTCGGATGGCATGTATGAAGAGGTTGATGATAGTGGACGAGGCGAAAGAGGTATGTAGAGACCGTAGCGTTTGGCGCTCCGTTCTCTCTGACTACCCCGCTAGGGACAAAGCGTGAAGTTAAGTTATATATCGCTAACGGTACAACCTACCCTGTAATTTAAGATATAAATTCGCATATATATGATAACACATTAAACAGTAAATAGAGACGCTAGCGGCTACTAAATCAAATATTTCTTGTATATAACACACTCACAAATCGAAGATTTTTTATTATATTCTTATGCCAGTTGTAACATAAAAGGTCCTTATAAAATATTTATGATGTGTGAATAATGTTTCGGAACTTCTATCTCTTTGATCGCGTTTTCTTTCATTGCGTTTGCCTTACTTCCCCTTTTTTTTTGCAAATATTTGTATTGAAATATTGTTTTACTTAGTAGTACATAGTAATATTTATTTACATTCACAATTTAATTTTTTTAGTACGTATTGCGCTGGTTTATTGAGTTCATAGTAATTGATGATTGAAAAATTTTTAATTTATAGCTAACTAAGTACTTATTGAATATTTTATATAAGTTTAATATTAAGCAGGCCAGTGAGGCCAGTCGTGGCGCAGCGGCACAAGGTGTGACTGTAAAACCGACTGGTTGTGGGTTCGATCCCCACTCGAGGAGATGAAATATTTACTTAAATTTATATTTCCATTTCTTCGCTCTGGTGTCGAGGTTAAGCGCGGCGTTGGGTTCTGCCACTCAATACGCAATGCCTCCAGAATTCGGCAGAAAGTGGGGAACGGAGTATCTTAACACTAGGTTCCCTCTGCCTACCCTGCTGTGTGCGGGATACAGCGTGAAGCTGATTTTTTTTTTTTTAATGTTAAGCAAAAAGCATGAGGATCCCCCGGAGGGCATGTATGAAGATGAAGGTTCATGGCAGTGGACGAGGCGAAAGAGGTATGTAGAGACCGTAGCGTTTGTCGCTTTCTCTCTGACTACCCCGCTAGGGATAAAGCGTGAAGTTAGTTATAGTTAATATTAAGTTTTGTTAAATGTTGGACAAATATACGCTTCTATGAAAGATAAATACTATTTAAATAATTTTGAAGGTAAAAATCACTGTTTTCGTGATGAGATTCTTGTTTTATTATGTAAATATTTTTGAAACAGTCGCTTCCAACCAATTTGAATACGGAGAAGCGTCTGTGGAATGCAATAACGCTAGAGCCTAGGTTACAAAAATATCTTATATACTCGTGTTATTTACGAATTTACTAGAATTGTTATTTTAATATATAATTTTGTCAAATAAAGTGCAAACATTAAGTTTATATAATGAAATACAAAATATTACAGCATTGTAAAAATTTATATAAATTTATGATTTCTTCAACACTTACCGCTGAATTTTGGAGGCAATGCGTGTTGAGTGGCGGTTTGCCTCGACACCAGAACGAAGAAATTTAAATACAAATTTAAATAAATATTCCATTTTCTCGAGTGGGGATCGAACCCACAACTATTCGTGTTTACAGTCACAGGTTATGCCCCTGCGCGACTATAATATATATAGTAATAAGTGTTAAACTAACATATTTCGAAGCAATTACAATTAAAATTAAACGTTCATATGGCAAGAAAGCCATTAACCTCGGCATAAAGTAATATATCTTGAGAGCTAAGTGATATTCTCATAAGTGCAAGAAGTGGAAAGTATATAGATAATAATTTCCAAGAGACTTTAAACAGTAAATATTTACAAAAAAAATTATCAATCGAGTGCGATATTTAGAGTAATCAAAATAATTACCATTCAATTAAATGAGTGTATTATAAATTAAATTGTAGCGGTTTTTTTTAGCTGCAGTAGGGGTAGGTAAAGGGAACCTATTATTAAGACACTGCGTTCCATACTTTCCGCCGGGAATGAAACTATAATTAATAATTCATTTTTCGAACCTACAAACGTCGTTTACACGCCGTTGTGGACCTTGCGCTACGACCACCATTATTAATAATATCGTATGATTATTAATAAAATATTCATCAGTTATTATATTAAATCCATCCGTTACGGTTGACGTTTTTATATAACCTAAATTAATTCAAAATATGTCAGATACGTAAAATAATTTTAATGAATCAAATGATCGATAAGGACCGAAACACGGCTGTGAATTAGGGCGTGAAATGCTTTTGAACGGGTTTTAATTACTTTTTTTACTACTGCACGAATTAGAGTGGTGAATAATAAAAATGGTTTGATGGTTTTTTTTTTATATTAAAAAATCCTTGTACGGTTCATTCAAAAATTTCGTTAGGTTTTGTGTTTTTTCTTTATTATTGTAATACGAATATATGTAGGTATATGTTCAGGCCGTTTATTATTTAAATACGGGTATATAGATTGAGTGGCGCAGTGGCATAAGCGTGTGACTGTAACACGACGGTTGTGGGTTCGATTCCTATCCGGGGGAATCGATTACTATTTATTAATATTTTCATTTCTTCGTTCCGGTACCTAGGCAAAAGCACGGCGTCGAAATCCGCCACACAATACGCTATGTCTCGAAAATTTTGTTGAAAATGGAACGTCTAAATACTAGATTCCCTCTGACTACCCTGATTGCTATACACGGGATACAGCGAGAAGCGAAAAAAAGAATACATTATATTATTATAATATTCAAGTACATGCACTTGAGTGCCTTTTTATGCCTCAAAAACATGTTAAAATGTTTACAGCTTACTTGATAATAAATGTGGTTCTTGACATACGTTTAGCTAGGGCTTTGTCTATTCAAAATGATAACAAAAATCAAAAGTTTAGTAAAATCTAAATCAGTTTTGTATTTTTTTTATTATTTCAAATGATTCGTAACAATCATATTTAGTCAAGATAGATTGTAATTTTGTCTGAAACTTAACGGATACTTCATTCTACGAAATATGTATTTTTTATTGTATAAGTTATAGAGAGTATAGAAGCGTAGAGGCATAGAGAGAGAGTCTGTGTATGTTACTACTCGAAGGATTTGATCGACAGAGGTTTAATATTTTCGTTTTGTTCGCTCTGGTGTCGGTGCAAAGCGCGGCGTTGAGTTCCGCCACTCAACACGCAATTCCTTCTGAATTCTTCGAAAAATGGAGAACGGAGTAACTTAACAGTAGGTTCCCTCTGCCTACTACGTTGTGTCCTAGATACAGCTTGATGGTAAAAAAAAACTATATAAGTTAACTAATACACTAGATTTTGTTTATCAAAGACTTTTTTTAAATATTTATTTTCCACCGCAAAAATTACTTTCCACAAAAATGACGTGAAACCGTGAAAGCTTCAATATCCGCCAGCGTCATTACTTTGCATGCAGCAATCGCTTATACGGCAATTTAATATGTATGAAATGTGCGCTATTTTCCTATGCTTTATTTTTTTTTATTTTATTTCTACTTTTAGAATATTTTGTGGTGTAAAATAAAATTTATGTATTCTCTTAACGCTTCGCTGGGTCTCTTTTGTGGTATATTTTTTTAAAATAAATATGTATAATCGAATATATTAAGAATAAGAAAATAAAAGTATACTTAGAATAGTGAGCACGTTTCTCATTCTCAATTACCATTTTATATCTCTTGCGGCAGTAACTCTTGGACTGGAAATACTTGGAATTTCCTTAAAATTATTATACCTCGACTTATCGCCTTCACCAGTAACAAGAGAATTCAGTAGATTTTCTCTGAAAAATACAAATTGTTGTTGTACGGAGGCAGATAGCAGTCTAGCACTATTCCACGTTGACACGATTTTAACAGTTTTAATAGCTCAATTTTTATTGGGTCATTGAAATCTAATAAAGTAAAAGAAAACCAATAAATTATATATAAAATAATATTCTTCGCTTTCGAGTCAATGAACAAACATTTTTAAGTATTGCGCCTATAGACAGTCAAGATAATTAAAACATTTTTCCAGCTGCATACCGTATGCCGAATGTATAGGGGAAAGGCAGAGGAAGCGTAGTGTTAGGACACTCCGCTCGATCTATTATTTTTAACAATAGATTTAATAATGATCAACGACGTCACAAATTGTTCGTCAATTCCAGTTCTAATCGATACAGTGCTTGATGTAATTGCCAACAAGCTGATATTAATGGGTGATTTAAGTGCTGCTTTATGTATTAACTAAGGCGATACGATTGTTCGTTGTACAGATACATCTATTATATACATCTATTTAAACCAATTAATGAAACGTGTTATGTCGTAAAATAAGATCAGTTTAGGAAATCTAGTAACCTAACATTTTTGAAATGTATAAAGAAATATCAAATCAGCTTCACTAGACAGTAGTGAAGCTGATTTGATATTTTTCAACAGTAGGCAGAGGGAACCTAATGTAAGACACTCTGTTCCCCACTTTCTGCCGAATTTACCGAACTTATACTCAGTTATCTAAAATTTGTAATATTTCATTATGGTTTTTATATGAAAAACAATGTATAAGGCGTTGTTCATTTTACAAAACATTATTAAGATTGAGAAAATAAAAATGGCAGTAACAGCGCCAACTAAATAATACCTAAACTGTCGCACAAAATTATACCTAACCTATAAAAAAGAGTGTTACATCTTCCCATTTTACATTTTCACACTATATATAAAAATATAGCATGTCCTGCATACAAACGTTCGATCAATAAACACCAGCCTCCAGTACTTTTTTGTTTCAATTTCGTGCGCGAGGTATTGGAACAATTTGAGAATCAATGCCGCTCGTATCCGCATCTCTATTTTACCTTTTGAAATAGAATGCTTTCAAATCAGTAAAAGATTTCAGTTCGAATACAACTTGTTAGTTTTTGTGAAATATTCAGTTGAATATTCTAGTATATATATTTAAAAAGAAAATACTTTAAATTTTCTCTTTATACTGTTAGATTTTATTCAACGTTAAAATAAACCGTATCTTTCAATGAAAATTATATCAACGATGTCATTGATGCATTAATACTATAAAATACTGTAATAAAAAGTAAGCCCTAATAATACAAATATTTAGATTTTAAAAGTAAAATTTTCCAGCTAAAATCACAACATCAGAACAACCTCTATGGCTAGAAGCGAAATGTGCTCGATTGTGGAAATTTCCATTTAAAGGGGAACGAAGAGTGCTCTAAAACTGATGACGTTGAAGTCTGATAGGGCCATCGGGCCTCATTTTAATGTGGCGGGCCCTTAGCGCCCTCAGCTTTGATACATTGTTGAACATCGTGGTAATTGACTGTTAGGAAATTAATAATCTTAACGCGGCACCCCTAAACATTTACAGCCATTATATATACAAGGGATGAGGATTTGCTCGGTGAAATTTTAATAAGGATAATGTTGGGGATGTTGAGGATTAGCTGTCATAATGAAATGCTAAGAGATATTGCACCTTGAGCGGAACTAATTAGCTGGCTATATTTGAAGGGTTAGTACGTAAGATATTTTGTTTATGCATAGAATAGTAATAAGTGGTTGAAAGTGAGAAACTTGGCAAAAGAGAAATCTAAGCTTTCCATATATAATTAAGGTATTATTATTCAGCTTCATGCATCCTGCACATAGCAGGATAAGCAAACGAAAAATCTAGTGCTAAAACACTCCGGTCCCCACTTTCCGCCAAATTTTTTGAGGCGTTGCCTGTTGATTTATATCGTCAACGAAATTTATGTTTTTATTTAAAAATGTACAATCTATAAGATAAAGATGAGAGAAGAGAGAAACTAAAAAATACTCATAAAAACTTTGTTTTACTACAACATAATATTAATACAACGTATTTTCAATATACTTACCACTATTATAAATTATGACGATATTATTTTTATTTGTGTAGCTGAATGAGTCGAGCGCAAATATTGACAGAATATGTGGCCATACATATGTTTACTATTTAGTTTTGAAGAGGGCTGACACAATTTTTGAGGTAGGTATTCCATATCATATATAATATAATAAAAAGAATCAAAGAATGTATGACATATTTTATCGTTTCATTTTTAAAAAACTATTCGCGATTCCGATAAAAGGAAAAAGCTTATTAACTATGCAAATGAGGCTCTCAGCAAGAAAATAAATGTAGCCGTGCCGTATTCATTTTTGAAAATTCAACGGCTTTAAAACTGATTAAATGCTAACTAGACTGTAAAAACATTACTCACTTTAAAACAAACAATATTTTGGGGTTTTTTAATAAACTCAAAAATATTATATTATATTCTTGCTTGAGATTTAGTTAAGAAGGGAGAAGAAACACGTATTGTGTTTTCGTTTTTTAAATCATTTTGATACGTAGATCTTTAAAAATAGATAACTATATATGATATGTAGAAAAGAATCTATTTTTAGTTTTACGCTAAATACCGCTTGAAGCACAGTAGGCAGATGGAAACTTAGGGTTAAAACAGAATCGTTCTCCACCTTCCGTCCAATTTTCGAGGCATTACGTGTCGAGTTGCGGAACACAAAATAATTAATCGATCATTAATCAATTCAAGAATCCGGCAGAAAGTGGGGAACGGAGTGTCTTAACACTAGGTTCCCTCTGCCTACCCTGCTGTGTGCGGGATACAGCGTGAAGCTAATTTAATTTAATTTAATTTTTTTTAATTAATCAATTAATTCGGATATGAATGTAATTCATTCCCCCTGTGGGGATTGAACCCACAATTCTCACGTTTATAGTCAAACTCTTTGCCACTCCACTCTCTCACACAGACCACGGCCTTAATAAAAGTGATATCACTCGTGATATATATAATAGTATTTATATATTAAAGGTAAAACCCACGGCAATGAAAAATAATATTTATATAATATACGAGCATACTTTTAAGTAGTCAATTATTAATAATAGCTTAATGAAGTTGAGTTAAGTTATTTAAGTATTCTTTTTATATATTTCAGTAACGTGATGCGAAATGTGACTTCGTTCAAATATCACCTGAACGCAAGCTGAATACAGAATTAGTTTGGCAGCATCTTATCTATTCTTTGCTTTTCTCTTTTGTGCTTCGCTGCATTGAAGAATTTAATTTTTAAGAGGTAATCTTATTATACTACATACTTAACCTAGATATTTAATAATGTAGTCATAGTTTTTTGAAATATTTGCCAAAATATAAGCCAAAATTTAAATAATTAAAGAAATACTATAAAAAGCAATGTTCATATTCAAATGAAATCAAATCAAATCAGTTTCACGCTGTATCCAGCACACAACAGGATAAGCAGAGGGAACCTAGTGTTAAGTAATTATTAGTAGTAAAGTAGTGGTAAGTATTAAATTATAATATACATAAACCTCCTGGTCCTGATGGCTTATCCTCTTTATTTTTGAAAAAGTGTGCATTAAATCTACATAAGCCCTTGGCTAAAATATACAAAATCATTTGAATCTGGCATATTTCCATCTAAATGGAAAGAGGCTTATATAACACATCATCATAAAGGCGGTGATACACGAGATGTAACTAATTATCGTCCTATTTCACTATTATCAATCAGTGGTAAAATATCAGAATCAATTGTCAACAAAAATATATTATATCATATACGTAGATATGTATAGGCTAGTCGTAGCGCAGCGGCACAAAGTGTGACTGTAAAACTGACTGGTTGTGGGTTCGATCTCCACTCGAGGAGATGAAGTATTTACTTAAATTTATATTTCCATTTCTTCGCTCTGGTGTCGAGGCAAAGCGCGGCGTTGAGTTCTGCCACTCAATACGTAATTGCTCCAGAATTCGACAGAAAGTGGGGAACGGAGTGTCTCAACACTAGGCTCCCTCTGCCTATCCTGCTGTGTGCGGGATACAGCGTGAAGCTGATTTAATTTGATTTTTAGATACGTAAACAGTAGCCAGCATGGTTTTTTCCTGGTACATCTAACTTAGTTTCATATGTATCTGACATCGCGGAAGGATTAGATAAATAAAAAAAGGTGCATGCTTTTCTAAAATCAGTATATATATATATATATATATATATATATATATATATATATATATATATATATATATATATATATATATATATNATATATATATATATATATATATATATATATATACATATACTGATTTTAGAAAAGCATTCGATGTGGTGAAATATAACATATTAAACAAAATCGATTATACAGATGGATTGAGTCATACTTAAATAACCGTTCGCAATTGGTTAATATCCATGGATTTAACTCAGAACAGTGTAAAGTAATACCTGGGGTTCCCCAAGGATCACATCTTGGTGGTCCATTATTATTCTTAATATTTATAAACGATCTATCTCATGATATTAAATCTGATCATGAATTTAAAATTTTTTGCTGATGATTTAAAAATTTACCGAATTATTAATCAAGAATCTGCTAAACAGATTTTACAAGCAGACAAACATTATTAGTAATTGGTGTAACTTGAATGAAATGTATCTCAATGCCAGTAAATGTTTCTTTTTTAAATTTTCTCGTAAAGTTAATGTTGAAAACGTTACATATTTTATTAATAATTTACCTTTACGTGAGGTGACAAGCATTCGGGATCTGGGTGTCATATTTGATAGCTCACTGAGTTTTAAACCACACTTTGACAATGTAATTAGAAAAGCTTCCAAATTATCAGGTTTTATCAATTTCAATTTCAATCAGACAACTAAAATTATTTAAGCAACGATATATAACTATACTTATATTTAATACATTAGTACGAAATACTCTAGAATATTGTATTACAGTGTAGAGTCCTAGCTATCAAATTCATATTAAATAATAGATTTCAAATAGATTGGAAAGTGTTCATAAAAGCTTCTTATATTACATTTCCTATTCAGATAATAAATGTCATGAGTTGAATTCCTATGTAAAACGGTTAAACTATTACAAAAAGTCTACCCGCAGGAAAGTACTTGATATAATTATACTCTACAAGTTAATAATTGGAATCATTGATTCATCTGACCTCTTATATCGCTTAAATTTTTGCATACCACGTTTTGCCAGTCGTTTACAAAATAGAAAAATATTTTGTCTTGCCCCCGCTAAAATCAATGTATTAAGCCACTCACTTCTACATCGCATGACTTTCTCATTTAATGCTAAGTGCTTTAAATTAGATATTTTCAATTCCATCTCTATATCCTCTCTGCGTCATAAGTTGAAAGAAATTGTAGTTGTAATTATTATTTAAGTAGTTTTTCTCATATACATTTTTTTAATACACTTTTTTAAAATTGTTGCTTAATTTAATTTTTACATTTCTACGAGTATGTATCTATTGGTTGCTTTTCTTTGTTACCGTAAGTTAGGCTATTTATTATAACACTATAAACGCATGCTGTGTCTACCACTAGAAAAATGCAATTACTTGTATTATTATGTTTGTGATTTTTTCTTTATGTGAACGTATTTTGATTGTAATTTGTTTTGTGGACCAATAAACACAAAAAAAACACCAGTTTGCCTCGCAACCAGAGTGAAGAAATTAAAATATAAATGTATAATAAATAAAATATTTTATTTCTTCGAGCGAACCCACAACCAGTCGATTCCACCGTCACATTTTGTTTCAAATACCATACAAATATATCTGTATGTTATATGGCCTCCGGGACCTTAAAACAAGCAGTATTAGGGGGCCAAATTAACAACTTCATAGAATCTATTAACAAGTCTTATTGCATATAAAATATTCAATATTATGCATATTTACCTTAAAAATCGTGTAGGACAACGTTAATTAAATATAATATCGAAGTCTCTGCGACTATGAATTATTATTTATAAAATTATTGAAATAATTGCGGCACATTAAAAACTAACAAGTGCTGGTTTGAACTATTTCGTAAAACACGGGAATGCGCATCCTTCTCTCAGATATTTTTTTTGTATAATTTTAAATCAGCTTCACGCTGTATCCCGCACACAGCAGGGTAGGCAGAGGGAACCTAACATTGCGTGTTGAGTGGCAGTACTCAACCCGACACCAGAGTGAAGAAATGGAAATACAAATTTAACTTAATATCACCTTATCCTATAATAAAAAACCTAGTATGCATAAGATGCGACAAAAAAATGTACGACAAAACGATGAAACAACTAGTATAAGACATAAAAATCAGTTTATCATAATTAACTCCAATAAAAACCACGTAAACCTCAACACATTTATAAAACTGGGCAAAATAAAGGCCATCGGTGCCGACGTGAATGACTAATATTCCAACGTCCGGTTTTTAACTGACTGCACTTTTGCAAATGGAAAATCAGAATATTTCACGTTCCACTGTAAACGATGGACGAGGTTGTATACAAGTTTCCCAAACTTTATTGCATTTCAAATTCAAGAGGTGTTGACTCCTTGCTCGTAACGTTGTATTCGATGGTGAGACTTATCGAAATTAAATTAAATATAAGCTTGGTATATACTTTAGAGATTATAAATCATATATTTGTATTGGTTATTTTGTTATCATTTTGTTATCATTTGAGGCCAGTCGTGGCACAGCGGCACAAAGTGCAACTGTAAAACCGACTGGTTGTGGGTTCGATCCCCATTCGAGGAGATGAAATATTTAACTAAATTTATATTTCCATTTCTTGTCTCTGGTAACGAGGCAAAGCGCGGCGTTGAGTTCTGCCACTTAATAGGCAATGCTTTCAGAATTCGGCAGAAAGTGGGGAACGGAGTGTCTTATACTAGGTTCCCTCTGCCTACACTGCTGTGTGCGGGATACAGCGTGCAGCCGATTTATTTTTTTATTTTGTCTATACAAATACAAAGAACGGTGCTTGTTGCTTTATTGCACATAATACATGTAAGAAATATAAGATACTATTTATTAACCTTACAAAAACTCTGTAAGATTAATATATATTAAGATATCTTTTATAGGTGTTTTGTGATAATTTCATTACATATATATACTTTTTTTAGAAAAAATATAAAAATTTTGAACCCAGCGGGATTTGAAATTTGGGTTCAAATTCAGCTATGTCCAATTTCTTTCCTAAGTATGGAATAACACTTTAAAAATGTAAAAAAAAACATTTCATTACAATATTTTTAAGAACTAAAGTTAGCTCAAATTCAGATTTTTTTACATAAAATAAATATATATTTTTAAATTTACACATACATTTTTTAATATATAATAAAAAAAAAATCCTATCGCTTAATAAAGATGAAATTTTATGAATCACTTTGTATTTCACCGGGGCTACAAAATCTTGCTTAATTTACTTCCCGGCACGGCGGATAAAATTACGGTAGGTAACTTGCGGAAACTTTTGCAAGCAAGCATAAAGTTAGGAGCGAGAGGAGCGAACTTTATACAAAATTTATAAATATTTTGACTTTACGCAATAATAATTTAAATTAATGCGACAGCGCTTGTTTATGTAATCCGTTAAATTAGTATCAGCCTTCAGGTAAATTAATAAGACTATGTTATTATACAATATTTTATTTTAAGTCTTTTAAAAGAATTTAATTCTGTAATAACGCATTAACTTTTACAAAATTTATATTATAGCTTCAATAAAAAAAATAATAATATGTATTTACATATTAAAGCCTATAAAGTATGATACTATAATGCTGTTAAGAGTGCCTCATATACATTTTTCTTGGAGATTTAAATTTGGAATGAAAATGCGGCGTTGAGTTATATCATTTAGGAAAATGGCAAATGTGAAGTTTATTTATCGGACCGGATCGGATCTTAATACTAGGTTCCCTCTGCCTACCCTGCTGTGTGCGGGATATGATTTTGGATGGGGACTGATTTGATTTTCGATTTGTGAAATTAGTATCTACTTTGTAAATGTTTGAGGTACATAGTCTGTACTATACAGACCAACGCCTTTCGTCTCTTCGATATTACGAAAATCTACTCACAAATCTTATAAATTTTATCTCAACATCACAAACCCAAGTAATGAACATACACCTTAATTGGGCCTTTCCATATAAATTAACATTAATATTAAACGATTTAGTATCTTAACCTCGTAATTTACGTGAAAACGTCGGTTTACCACATGCCAGTTAAGTTTTGGTTGTGGAATTAGTTAGGTTTTGTGGTTACGCGGCCTTTTGAACGGAAGACACATAGTGAATAGAATACGTGTCGAGAATGGATATGAAGCTTTGTATGGCTGATAGTGCCAATTAATGAAGGCAAATAAATGTCGAAATAGTAATGGGAAGTGTAGCTAATGGTGTTTTGACTAATTTAGTGTTATATATTTTTATTAAAAGTTTGTCGTCTGTCTGTACGTGACGATAATTTTACGTGATACGGGTGGGCGTCTATTATTTTTTTTGTATGGAAAAGAACAAGGCAAACTAACGTTCGAGTCACCTGATGGTAAGTGACTACCGCCGCCCACGACCCCGTGCAACGCCAGAGGAGCTACAGGTGCGTTGCCGGCCTTTAAGGTGGAGATAGACGCGCTTTTTGTAGGTACCCATGTCATATCGACTTGGAAACACTGCCGCGGGTATAGGCCATTCCACAGTTCTGTGGCGCGTGGAATAAAGTCCCTACGAAACCGCACAGTAGTGGATTGCCACGTATCCAGGTGGTGTACATGATATTTTAGCTTGTGACGTACTGTGCGGTTTGAAAATTCGGCGGCAGGTAACAGGTCAAACAGTTCTTCAAAACACTCCTCCTCCTCCTCCACAACCTGTCGCGTTTACAGCCGCACTCTTGTGCCTCAACAAACAACACGTTATCTGCCAAATAACAACTTAAAAAAAAATTGATTCCTACTAATGTACCTAATATAATAATAGGCTTATAAATTTACTGACGGTATTTGCTTCTATATATTGACAAACATATCTATATCTTGTTTTCAAAGTTATCTCGAAAGTTATTTCTGGCCTTTGACGACGGTACGACACAGAGGGCGTACAATACATCGAAAGATATTTATCAATACTATATATGAAACAGAGAGTCCCTTTGAATACATTTAGTTGCATTTGCGTATTATTCTCATATGCTGTTTATATATGTATGTATGTATTATAGAGTTTTAAACCAGACTAAGCATTGAAATATTATCCCGCATGGAGCAATGTAGGCAAAGGCACCCAGTGTTACGATGTCTTGAATGACGGAACTAAACGCCGCGCTTTCCCTCGACACCAGAGCGAATAAATGGAAATGTTAAATATTTCATTTCCTCGGGTGGAAATCGAACCTACGACCTGTCGCGTTCACAGCTACACTGTTGTGCCACGACTGGCCTCAAAAATATTTCTATAATTATATATATATATATATATATATATATATATAT